>CAJHQP010000990.1:0-138153 GCA_905132765.1 Moricandia arvensis
CCTTATATAAAGGAATCCCCTTGTAAGCTTTATGTATGAAATCAATAATAAGAAAGCATCCACGAAATACTTCTTCTTTCTCTTAATTCACAACAACTTTCTTGTATTACAAGATATATAGTTTTTTTTTTGGACCGATGATAAGGCTAAAACAACATTGATGAAACAGAAACTTATAAGATGCAACATTACAATAAAAAATGGACTTTAAATGGTCGCCTTAACTGGTCGGATGAGGGTTGAACTTTGCCGATTCTAGCCACACGAGCTCCCTAATCTCTTCTTCAGTGGAAGAAGGGTTCTCAAAATCGAAACTGAAATGGTTGGAACAAACAGGCTCGTCGTTAAGGTCGTGAAGTGCTGACAAGAAAGGATGACACAATGCTTCCTCAACTGCAAGAAAAGGAGACATGTTCCAAGATTAAACATTCACTCTTATGCCACAATCTCAGTATATGCACCAGTATTTCTAACCATACCCGTGATGCGTTTAACAGGATCAAACACTAGCATTTTCTCCAGCAGATCCATAGCTATAGAACTCATACTTGGAAACCTAGCTGAAAAGTTCTGCCTCGGGAACTTTGGTAGTTCTTTAACGTACTTTCTCGCATTCTCGCTTCTGAGAAACTCCAGGCTCGTTCCATCAGGTGATCCTATCAACTATTTTAACAGAAGACACATAAAGACAGAAGCTTAAAGCATTGGTTTCTGTTTCAGAACATACCTCGGTAATAAGTTTAAGCTGGTGGACATAGTCTTTCCCAGGGAATAGAGGTTCCCTTGTCATGATCTCAGCAAATATGCAACCAACTGACCAGACATCAATCGCAGATGTGTACTCAGAACTGTTAAGAAGCAGCTCAGGTGCTCGGTACCATCTTGTTACAACATATTCTGTCATGAGATCTGTTTCAGATGTCGTTCTTGCCAAACCAAAGTCTGCAATCTTAAGGTCGCAGTTTGCGTTAAGAAGCAAGTTACTAGGCTTAAGGTCACGATGTAATACATTTGCTGAATGTATGTATTTGAGTCCACGCAGAATCTGATACAAGAAGTACTGCAAAAACCAGAAGAAGAGTCAGTCATATAGTAGAACTGAATAAGAGAGAAAAGTTGTGAAATGTTAAAACCTGGCAATGATCATCATTCAAGGGCTGGTCTGAACGAATAATCTGATGAAGATCGGTATCCATTAACTCATATACTATATAAACATCTGTGAATGTCTCCTTCTTTGGAGGTCTGATGATGTCTTTTATGATGACAACCTGTAATAATGAAGACCAGTTTAGCTACAACTCTCTAATCGTTTAATAATATAGTAGAAGTAGCCTTACGTTCTCATGTTCTAAATGACGAAGTAGCTTAATCTCTCTAAGCGTCCGCTTAGCATCTACTTTGTTGTCAAAGGCTTTACCTATCTTCTTGATTGCAATCTCTTCGTGTGTCTCCGAATCTACTGCAGCACTAGAACAATACATGTAATCTCATGAATCATTCGCTTTCACATTCACACAAAAACAAAATGTATCAAAGCAAATCAGAATATGCTTATATAACAGCATCTCCAACCCTATTCTATTTTAAATTTTAAAATACAGTTTAAAATAAAAATGTTCTAACAGCATTCTTTTTTTTACTATATACTAGAGTAAAAGGGGGTCTATATAGAGTAAATCATTTATTTGTTTTTGCTCAACATTCTATTTTTCACTCTAAAATAGAGTATTTGGAGTAGTACCCAATATTTTATTTTGAGAAAAAAATAAAGTGAACCATTGGAACTGGTCTAAATATATAAGATGTCTGTATCTCCATCAAGATTGTAGCTTCTACATTCAGTAGCATCACATGAAAGAAACAACAAACATTTTTACATAAAACCAAACCGATAGATCCACAAGCAGAATCATCAAACATAAACATATAAATCTCACTTAAGAAGAGGGAAATGAAATAAAAATGTAACACTGAAGACCAACCAATCTCAACTACTGATACATCTATTATTTAATAACTATAAAGACAGAACCTTTCTTGGACCCAAGTAAAAAAAAGCTGAACTTTCCAAGCAACCCTGATTCAATAACTATAAAACTAATTGCAATATATAATCAGGATCAATTAAAGAATACCAATACTGAGCTCTGTACCCAATTAGGCTTTCATGATTGCAAGAAATACCCAAATCAAGAAACAACCCAGAAAAAAACAACATAAAGAGATTACAAAAAGGGTTTAAAATTTGGTACCAGACAAAGCCGTAAGCTCCTCTACCGATTGGTCGGATAGGAGGAACATACTTGTTGGAGACTTCAAACATGTTTCCATAGACATTGTACTGAAAATATCTTCCTCCATGAACAAGTACTCCTTTTATGTTGTTTTCTGTTGCTGACTCAGTTTCAGAAGCCATATTCTCGAATCAAGATTCACACAAAGATAAAAGATATCCCAGAATCTAATCTTTTGGAGCTGAAGATGAGATCAAAGCCTGTCTGAAGATTTTTAAGAAGAAAATTAAAATTAAAATAATAGAGAGAGAGAGAGAGAGATGAAGTTGAGAGACTGCGTCAGAGGACAACGACTCTTTTTTTTTTCAAGTTTGAAATATTTTGAATAAGTCAAAGAGATCTTCCAATATTCGTCCGTCACGTGTACCTGTAATAAAGCCTGCTCAGCTGCCACCAAATGTAGATGAGATAACTCTATGGCCCGGCCCATCTATATATAATAGCAAACCTATATTTGTTTACGGATGACATCAATATTTTTTTATAGGAAAAAAAAATTGTATCTAATGGGCAAACTTGTTTTAATTATATAATCTAACGGACAGGATTTAGTTTCCTTTTGAAAAGATGATGTCATCATTTATTGAAGCAAACGACGTCTTTTGTCTTCCACGAACGAACGCCTTCCTTCAAATAACAATGGCACCTCTTGAAAAGATATATAAGTATCATCCTCTCTGTTATTCTCTTTCTTCCAATTGTTCTCTTATATTGAGTGATCTTCATCAGTCGAAATTATTGTCTTGGTCGAATTGTGGTTGTTTCCTGATCTCGTGTATCACAGCGCGGTTTTCCGGTGACATTACATGCGCCTCAGGTGGTTCATGATTGATAATCGTGGCTGGTCGCGTTAGAACGGTGGCTCCTTCACGCACGTTCTCCATAACGGCAACGAGCAATGTGAATAAGCCCTCATGTTCTGCTCTGTCAGGTTTACAAGAACCCCAACAATGGACAGGATTGGAACGCAGAGCTTTGGCGCATATTGCAGAAGGCACAATGATTGGAGATTCATCTACTCCTAAATCAGTATCTTGAACAGCGTTGCAGACTGCCACTCATCTTTAGAAACAGAGTAATAGTATAACGAAGAAGAGTCAGGGGATTAAAGTATTTATATGACTAGACCATGGGAGTCTTGGAATGAACAAATGTGTAACTACCAGAAACCGTTTGATAACAAATAAACCGGAAAATTAGAGATGATAATATTTTGGAGAAACATAATTCACCATCCGACAAGATCTCTGTTAAAAAATTGAGGAGAAACATAACAGTTGCAAATTGTGGTTTCAATTAACTTTGTAACCAAACTTTCATCTTCATTAATGATATTTACCATTTAGCAAAAGAAAATTGAGGAGAAGAAAGAAGAAATAAAGTGTACAAAAAATTAAAATTAAAAAAGGAAACAAAGAAGAATAAGAAATACTATTAACATAGAGATTGAGAAAGAAATGTCGAAAGGGAGAGGAATGTATTTTTCCATAGCTGTATTTTCTTGACAATTTATTTTTCTATCAGCATAATAATGATTTTTTAAAATGACTGATAAACATAAAAATGAAGGTCCGTATATTTCTGGACGTTAACGGTGATTTTTTATTTAAAATTTGAAAGTGATTAATTAACAAAGTCCTATTTTGTTACCCTTTGCGTGGTAAAAATTTGTAAGAAAAATAAACTCTATACAAGATGATTAATTAAGAAAAACCATTTTATAAAAAATATTTTTCATTACGTCTTTTTATTTAGAATAAAATTTCAGAGATATATGTATTAAAAAGAAGATTTATAATAAATAAATCACTATATAAAAATATTTTTTGGTTCAATATATATATTAAATATATTAAGCTATAACTGATAAAAAATTGAAAAGTTGTGACTTTTCTTTAATTTAAACAGACGTACCTTTTCATCCTTTTTTTAATATTGATGATAAAATTAGTATACCAGTTTAAAGATACTGTAATGAAGATACGTTTCTCATCAGTTTTTAAAAATTATTAGAACTTTAACAAAATAAATTGTGAAAGGTGTTTATTCGCGATGAAAGACATTGGGTTACACTGATTATTGTTCAATATTTCAAAGGAAATGAAAGGTTACGATTAAAAAGCAACATTACTTTTCAAAACTAACTGACATAATTGTTCAATATTTTCTCCATTATAAATAGAGATAAAAGGGATCACTAATTTACAAACAACAACATGGATATGGAAAAAATCAAACTTCGTACATACAAATTACTTGAGAATATCAAGATGAAATGTGGTGAACAAGGAATTATAGAAAGCACTATGGAAAGTAAAGAATCCTAAAATTGGTAATAAAGTTAGAGGTCTTATACTTTTTACTATTGAATGAAAAGATAATGTTTTCAATATTCAAATAGTATTCTTATAATACAAATAATAACATCAATAATTATCAAATTTAAGAATCAATATTATGGGATCAATTTATAATGACACATTCATAAATTTTTCTATGGAACTTTTTGAGGGAAAAATAAAGATCTTCAATGATTATGAATTATGGAGAGCTGGAGAACATTATAAATTTTCAGAACATCCTTTTATTATACAGTTAAATGAAAATTTAACAATATTTCAAATTTCAGAAGAGAGTGTATTAATAAAATATAAAAATTATAGGTTCTGCAGTTATGATAATTCACGTTTATTTATTAATAGAAAAAGATACACCCCTAGATGAAATGATGGTTGATTATAAATCAATGCAATTTGGGAGGAAAAGACATATTATCATGGAAAAAAACACATCCTTAAATATACAACCTCTTAAAAATAAGTAAGTTGTAAGATAAAATGACATAACCTTTTAATAACTTGATAACTTCTTAAAAATCAATGTAACCTCTAAAACAAAGAGACACAACTCTGTTCAATCACCTAAACAGAAGACATGCTCATTCATTAAATAGTTGTATCTTTTAAAATTTTAACCATTGTATTTTTTATTGAACTATTTCATGATAGAAAAATTGTATATATTAACAAATATATTAAATTTCCTTTTCTGATGGACATAAAAGCTTTTTTTTTTAAATATATCGTTTATGTTAAGCGAGCATGTTGTCAACGAAGAGGTATAATGTGTCTGATTTAAGAGGTACAAACGTGTCATAAGCTAAGAGGTATAAACTTGTTGTGATCCAAGAGATACAAACGTGTTGTGATTCAATAGATATGAATGTGTCATGAATTAAGAGGTTGAACTTGTCATGACTGAAGGGGTGTGAAAGTGTAAGGACCGAAAGAATGTGAATGGTCGTGAACAAAAAAGTGCAAATGGGTCATGATCAAAAGGGTACAAACAGGTAGTGACCGAAAGGTGTGAACATGTCGTGAACAAAAGGGTGCAAATGGATCGTGACTGAAATGGCGCAAACGGGTCGGGACCGAAAAAGTGGGAACATGTCGTGACTACAAGAGTGTGTGAACGAAAGGTGTGAATGGATCGTGACTGAAAAGGTTTTAATGGATCGTGACCAAAAAGGTGCAACAGTGTCATGACCGAAATGGTGCGAATGGTCGTGACCGAAAGGGTGTGAATGATCGTGACCAAATGGGTGCAAACCGGTCGTGACCGAAAAGATGAGAACATGTCATAATTAAAAAGGTGCGTGAATGAAAGAGTGCAAATGATTAGTAACTGAAAGGATGTAAATGAGACTAAAAAGATGCAAACTAATCATGACCAAAAACTGCGAACGGATCATGTCCAAAAAAAGTAAAAATGGATTGTGACTGAAGAGGTAAGAATGAATTGTGACTGAAGAGGTAATATTCGTTTAACTTTGTCAAGCGTGTAAGTGATAAAATTCACATATAATGGATAATTGCTCTTATTAAAACAGAAATACTCATTTAGACATAAATTTAGACATACATTATATTACATTAGCTCTTAATAAATACAATATAATTAAGGATAATAACGAAAAACAGTATTATACTGTTAATTATGTTTCCAAATAATACAATAGTATTCTATTATCCAAAATTATAAAACATCAGATCTCCCATTTTCAATATTTTTTATGAAGTTATGAAATTAAATTAAAAAATAAATATAACTATTTTTACGGTCTAATACTACAAGTACGGAGTAGTAAATAAATGATTACTATAATTGAATCATAGCAGATTATTTTAAAAATTTATAAGACAAAGATAAAATTAGATGATTATTTTTAAAATCTATATCTATACTATAATAAAAGTTTAATATGAAAGCATATGAGGCTGTCCACATCATCACTTTAATTCAACCAATCATAATGTTCCTTTCTGCCATGTCGTCATGGGCTTAAAAAAATCGATCGGGCTTGAATACAAAAAATTGGTTGGGCTTTGTGGCCCATATTAAAATCAATCAAATCTTTCATAAATCTGTAGGACCCCCTTAAATCTCAGGGCCGGACCCTATCCTAACACACTTGACTGTTAAATGAAGAATGTTCTTTTTGTTTCTAATCTCTCTCCTTAGACTAAATTATTTCATATGTAAGAGTACAACCTTCTCCATTGCCTGATATTTTGGGATTACTTGAGTCTTTAATACTCGGCTTTTTTTTACAGCATCAATTATTTCAGTTATGTTGGAGAAGTTGTTACTTATTGTAAACCCCGAGGGTAAGCATGTGGACTATGGCTTTGTTGAGTTTGCTTCTGTTGACACAACACTTAATGCCTTCCGACTCATGAATGGTGAATATTTGCTCGATCACATGATCTTTTTGATGTGGTTAAGCTACCTCCGTAACGTCTTCTACCCAAGTAAATTTTACTTTCCATTTTATGGAATTTATATATTTTGCTAGAGTTTTAACATCATTTACAAAAGACTTTGTTGAGTTTGCTTCTGTTGACGCAACACTTAATGCCTTCCGACTCATGAATGGTGAATATTTGCTCGATCACATGATCTTTTTGATGTGGTTAAGCTACCTCCGTAACGTCTTCTACCCAAGTAAATTTTACTTTCCATTTTATGGAATTTATATATTTTGCTAGAGTTTTAACATTATTTACAAAAGACTAATTTATATTTTTTTGTTAATTAGGTATAACCTTGGAGAGAAGCTATAGTAAGAGATCTAATGGTGATTTTTTTTTTTTGTAAACATGGAGACATCACTTTTTTTTCTCGAAATTTCAGTTACGAAGACTATCTCCGAAGAGTGTTCACAAAAAAAGACTTGATGAAACTTGCTAAATTAACAATATTACAACATGTAATAAACTAACAGTATAGAATATGTATGTTTTATTTTTTCCATAATACACCTACGTTTATGTCAATATCAATTATTAAATATTTATAACTTACCTTAACTTTTAATTGATAAAAAAAGAATATAACATTTGTACAAGTATAGTTTTGTTTGAACTGTGAAAATAAGAAGCCACAACTAGACTACAAATATTTGAAATATTGATTTGAAATGATTTATTCAATCAGTTTGAAAATCTTTTTCCTATCATTTAGGTTGAATCGAATGAAATAGTCATTTCGTCAATTGTACTAATAAATAGATAAAATAATAAAGAGACTTTTTGCATGATGAAAAATTAAGCAAATGATCTTTATTTTATTTTTTTGTACATTATTCTATTGATTTTTTTCCACCAATTCCTAAACATATTTAACGGTTACACCCAAAAACAAAAGCAAAAAAAACTGTTTTCTGGCCTTAATACAATTTATAAGAAACAAATAATGATTAGCAGCGGATTATTATGGTGATTGGAATCTTAATTTCAATAAATATATAATTAAATTTAATATTATTCGTTTTTATTCAGTTGTCAATATGTCTCCACTGCTTCTCGCTGATGTGCACACAATGTAGATCTATTTCTATTATCTTTTAAATTCTTTTTAAAATTCTTCTTTTCTGAGTTTCTTCAAACATTTATTCATTTCTCTGTACAATTTTGGTTAGTTCTTATATGATGTACTATATCGTAATATAGTAATAGCAAAAGTGTGATGAAGAAAAATCAAGTGATATCATAAAATTGAATTTTAACTAATATTTTAATTTATTTTTATTCAGTTTATGTACCAATTTATATATACTTTGATACTGAAATATTTTTTTTTGAATTTTAATAATTTAAAATTTTCAATCAAAAAAATAATACGTAATTTATAATATAGGGAAAAATTCCGGGCGTAGCCCGGGAAAATCTCTAGTATATATAAAGGAGTGTTTCTCTCCTTTCTAGGCCATCCACATCAGCCGCCAGCTAGGAAATTCGAGGCAGGAGACGGCGCCACGTGTTCAGTAACTAAAGTGTTGCGTTTCATTTAATCTACGCGTACGTAATGACTTCAATCGTTTGGCAGGTATTGGGCCTTTGGACTTTGTCAATTTTTTGGCCCGACGAAAAGATAGTACCTCTAACCCTAATTTATTTGCAGTCAAGAAACAAAGAAGATCGTCTTCCTTTTCCTGAGACGGCGTTCATAAGCCTTTTGCTATTCTTCCACCATCTGAAATGTTCTGTGTAAAGGCTTCGTGATTAATCACACTGATGATTCGCTTCCCCCACTACGTCGTCTTCAATGCTTCGTTTCAATATGATAAGCGGTGATCTCCGTATAAATATGTGTGAGTAGTGCTCCCCTTGATCTCATCTTATCTTCGCTTATATCTCATATTGCTTTTCGACTCCTCTTTACAGATCCGATTCAATGATTCCAACGATTTCGAAGAGTTAACCGAACCAGTCTCCATTGTCTGTGGAAGTATATCGGTTCCGAGACCAAACCGAGCTGGTTGTATTAGCTCATACGAACACTCGGCTACCAGGTAAAGTAATCTTTATTAAAAAAAGTCTTCTCAGCTATATGTGCTTCGTATTCCATAGATTAGTATCACTCAGTCTATTCATAGACATCATAGGTGAAATCACTCGAGTGAAGAGCACTTTGAGTGATCCTCTAGAGGAAAACAAATCGGTGTCATGGCAACTATCAAACTGAATAAGTAATTCTTACTCTGCTCTTACTATTTAAGTGTTTCCATATATCTTTCAAATGTACTGTTTTTTTTCTTTTTTTTTTGATGTAAACGTATCTGCAACATACTTGCAATGATGACACTGTCACGTTGAGCTTATTTGACTCGCAAGTTGTTTCTTTCCAAAAAAACTTGAAGAATTCCGTGGTGATCCAGAGGTTGTTGTTGCTATGAACATACACCCAAAGCTGATTGGAGGTATTGAGTTTTTTCAATTCTTTAGACAGTATGATGTTGTCATAACCACGTTCTTATATCCTCAATCGTTTGTTCTTGAACACAACGCCAAGGATGCACGTGTATTTTGATAAGGAGACAAAAGCAGGGGGAGTTCTCTTCTACCAGTAAGTTCATTGCTGAGCTCAAAAATTTCATCATCACTACGCCAACACAGGTAAATATATAGCAGTGTCCTTTCTAGAATATTGGATGATGTGATTCTCTGTATAAATTTGCTATACATAATGTAGGAATTTGACTTCGTATGTACGGGATAGTTGCTCGCGTTAACGCACATGTAGGAAATTGATTCCATAGTTTCGAAAACTGAGGACTTCATATGTAAGTATACCAGATTCTCGGTTTATGTGTAGACAAACAATTTACTTAAGTATACCAAAATATTTTTTTGTTTAAAGAGGGAAAACCTCAGTTTTACATATATGCATTATCATTATCATGTGATATCACAACTATAATATATATAAAACCACAACACAAAATTTGGTATACTTTAGTAATACTATTTTGCTCAGCAGCCTATTTTGAAATAGTTATACGATTATGGTCATTGTTCAAAATTGATTATATAAATAAAAATAGTGTAAGACAAAGTGGAACAAAAAAATTTGAAAAGGCCAATTTTCAAACACCCCTGAAAGTTATATATAAAATCATTGGTCGTAAAACTAAAATAAAATTTTAATTGTTTGTCTATTTAACAATATTAAACCGAGAAACCTAAATAAGTGAGACTCAAAATTGATTATATAAAGAAAAATGGTGTAGGACAAAGTAAAAATTTATGAAATCAATGATTCTAAAACTAAAATAAAAGTTTAATTGGTTGTCTATTTAAAAATATTTAACAAAAAACTTATATAAGTGAGATGAAAGAATATTTAGATCATGGGTCCGATTAGTTGGGTTATAAATGCAGAAAATTGTTGAAAGAATATAGTCTGTAGTTTTTCATGATATAATTGTAAGGTTTCTGATGTAGAAAATAATATATCATTCAAACCACTGATCTTTTTTAAAAAATCATTAAGTAAGGTTGCAGATCTAAAAGAGGAGGGTCCATAAGTCCATTAAATTACTTTGAGACTAATTGGAAACAGAAAATATAAGAAACTGTAAGTGATATGATACATATCTATAGTCCAGTCAATCAAACACCATAAAAAATTAGTTAATATTTTTTTTCATTTTGCTCATAACTTTATATATATTCTCTAATAATAATAAAAGATTGGATACTGAAATTCAAAATTCATAAGACAAAAACAATGAAAAATTAAATATAATTTGATAATTATATAACTACTTATATTTTTTATAATAAATTATACTTAAATAAACATACAAAATATATAACCAAATTAAAATTTAAATAAAAAACCCGGGCGTAGCCCGGGCCGACCCTAGTAATTAATAAAACAAAGCTTAATTTATCAAACAAAATTAAGTATATAGCACATTACAAAAGTAAACATGTTAAAAATTACGGTTATGCTTAAATCAATACAACTTTTGTTTACACCTCTTACATTTAATACAAATAAGATTAATATAATATGATACCAGTTTTTGGTGAAAGATAATGTCATCATGTTTTTATAGGGAAATTTTTTTAGTCGAACGTCAGATCATGTGTTGACGAAGAGTATCCTTCTGAAACAACAAAATACTTAAATCATGCCTCTTTTGACTATCAATATATATTTATGTTTCTCATCTTTTACACCTCATTCCTCTGTCTTTCAGTATTTCTCCTCTTAAATCATCTTCATGTAATTCTTTTATTGTTTCTCTCTATTCCCCATTTGAAAAGTTTATTTTCTTGTCGCCGTATTTTGTCTATATGATTTTTGGATCTTTTAATTATATTAATTTTTTATTGCGTATGGATTTGTCTCTTTGTAATCTTTTTCTCATATTTCACCGCTGGCTTTGTTTTTGAAAAAGAAATTTATCTCATAGCTGTTGTTTTATTCTAAAAATATTTGTTGGGAGAATTTCAAGTTTACCACTTTTGTTATAACACTTTTTATTTTTACCTTAATTAAAGAGATATTTTTATAAATATTATTTAAAAAAAAATAAAAAAATTTAAAATTAATTAGAATCCTAAATTTTACATTCTTAAACCCTACTTCCACCCTCTCCCACATCTTAACTCTAAACCCTAAGTATTAGATTAATTAATCCAAAAATTATAAGTGTGTTTTTTTCTCTTAAAGATAAGGATAAAAGTGATTAAAATATTTTTGAAAAATAATACAATGAAAGTGATATTTTTGACAATTTCTCAAATTTGGTCACCTTTTTAGTGGTAGAGACGCAACCTTTCACACTATCTTTTGCTTTTTGTATAATGCAATTTTCAGTATAGTATAAACTCTCTGCATGAGAGATATGGGTTATGTTTTATCCAACTACACTTCCTAAAATATTTTAGTTTAAAACAAAATTCAGTCTATTAGGTTTTTTATTTACATCACTTACTTTTATAATAAATATATCTCGCAAGTTTATGTATGATAAATAAAATTAATAAATGTATGGTATAAATTAAATAAAATAAAAATAAATAATTAAAATAACATATAATTTTAAGCACATACATCTTATTAATATTGTTAAAGTAATTTAATTTTTTATTAAAGAATTTATATGCCCGCGCGAATGCGCGGGTTTGTTTCCTAGTATATTTAATAACAACCGATATAATTGTATGAGGTCAGCTTAAAAGGGCCCAACGAATAGCTGATCTGGCTTACTAACTTCCATTAGCCGGTTTGGCTGATCGAGGCCAAGCAATGGTATCAGCTCGGCTAGAGAGTGTTTCTGGCCGACGAGAAGATTGCCTTAAGTCGGCTAAATCAAAGGCAACCAAAAGTGGACAGCTGCGAAGCTCATTTCGTTGACCCGATAAGCTGGCCTTTAAAATAAAGGGTCCTTTAAGAAGAACCGACCTAGGGCAACAAGGGAACAAACGCCTATATAAGACCATGTGACGGTAATGAAGGGAGGAAGACCAACACCCTTACCTACTCGGTGGCAAGAATTAGGGTTTTATTTGTCTTGTATTATGTCGACTTGTAGTTTTCCGGCCATCGTTCTTTTCTTTATTTGTAAATCGACAAACATCTTTCCAATCTAATAAACGCTTTTGTGTTAACCCGCCAACGAATTTTGTCTTCATGTCATCTAATCCGACGAAACTCGGTTCAAACAGTTGGCGTCCACCGTGGGGCTCTACCAAAGTAGCAACGAAACTAGAGCACGATGACTCTCAAAGATTCAACCTTTGGTGAAGAACCGAAGCCTACTCATGTTGCCGTCGAACCAACCATCTCAAAATTCATGAGTACTGTCATGGCCCGTCTACTTCAACAGGAAGAAGCTCATAAAGAAACGTCCGAGCAACTAGTGGCATTAGCCGCTGTCCTCATCCCTCCGTCCGGTCACGCAAGTAACCCACCGACCATACGAAGACAGCTCTTTAATACAAACCGAGTGGTCACTTCGGGAGCAATGGCAGAAGCTGCCGCCAATCCAACCACCGGTTACGACGCACCAAACCCTAACGGACCGGACAAGGTCACAGTCTGGGAAATCGCCGAACTTAAGCTTTCTCTTCAAAACATACACTCAAAAATCAATCACGTGAAAACCTCCGCCCCGCACATCGAGTGCGTCCTCGCTGAAACACTCTGAACTCCCTTCTCCAGAAGGATTAGCGATGTATGGCTCCGGCCGATAGAAAAAATTTGACTCTCGTCTTTCACCGGCAACTCGGACCCAACCAACCACGTAACTTCGTTCAACATAGCGATGGTAAGAGCAAACTTCTCCGACAAAGAAAAAGACGTTCTAACCTGTCAAATTTTTTGTCAAAAGTTTCGAAGGACCTGCCCTTAACTGGTTCTCGCGGCTTGCCCGAGAGTTCTATCAACAGCTTCCACGATCTGTCAACGGCCTTCACAAGCACTATATCATGTTCACCCACCCTACCGCCTCTGACCTCTGGAACTTGTCTCAAGCCCAAGGACATAGCCTCCACGATTTCATGGAGAAATTTAAGGCTGTTGTCTCGAAAATCAGTTTCCCTGATAGCATTGTGGTGGATGCATTAATGAACACCTTTTACGTACACTCGAAATTCCGCGACGATATCTAAAAAAATCCGACGTCTTTTCTCAAAGATGGTATTGCCGATCAAATAATTTCATCCGAATGGAAGAAGATGTGCGGGTGATAATAAGCAAACAAAACACCACAAAACAAGTTATTGCTAAAACCATCGATACGCGTCAAGAGCCACGACAGCATTCTACCAGCGACAAAACGCCACTCAAGAAGGGATTCATTTACGTCGTCAAAGAAGATGAGCGGCCAGCCTCTATGATGGTGGTGCGTGAAAAGGGGTGGAATCCCTGGGACCGAGAAACCGATCAACAACCGCAACCCTTGTCCGGGCCATCAAGCTTGAGCCCGATCGACCTCAGCAAATACTGCAAGTATCAAAAACTCAAGGGACATGATACTAAGGATTGCAAGCAACTCTATGAGGCGTTGCTGGCTTCCTTCGGCAATGGCACAAAAAACGTAGACCGCCCCGATAAAAGCCAAAGAACAGCAAAAGTTGGATCAAAAATAAAGCCAAGAAAACCCAGAAACCCTAGAGTCAGACACACAACAAGTGATCCTGAGCAAAAGAAGAAGAGGCTGCTCCCAAGGAGCTGGATAAGAGCGACTTGTCCACCAACGAGGAACAACCAAGTCATAGAAGACGTGTCCAAGTAGTTCTCTCGCGACCTGACGTTTCATCGGATGAAGACGCCTAACCACAACCCACGGACTTGTGTGTACATTTAAAATAGAAACCAACAGATCTTGACAATGACTTGCGGCATCAGCTCAAGCGAAAAAATGCAACTACTAAAAGCAGTTGTGACAGAACAGTCGATCTTTGGTCCAAAATCGACGCGTCTAAGGCTTGCAAATTTAGTAGTTCTAGTTTTCACCCTTTATGGATCCTGGAGTCGACCACCGATATGCGTGAAAAAACTTAATTCCAAAGTCGACGACCTCAGAGTCAAGCTCAACCGACCTAACTCTTCGACATGAGACAAAGGCTCGAAGCGGCAAAGGCCCGCCAGGCATCCGAAAGCGTATCCGATGACTTACGGATCCAACTCCAGCCTAAGCGAGTAAACCGCCCACCGCACCTGAATGTGATCATGGGCGGCTTGCCTCCATGCGGCGATTCAGTCTGATCAGTAAAGGACTTTCGTCAACACTCAACCACTGCGAAAAAGTGGGTCGTCTTGGCCCAAAAATGACCAACCGATCACTTTCTCACCCGACGACCCTTTTGGTGGAACTAGGGATATGAAACTGTGAAGTCACGAAAGTGCTAATAGATACCAACAGCTTGATTGACCTGATCTTCCGTGAAACCCTCGACAAGATGGGGGTGGATCTACGTGACATGAAACCATCCTCTCGCTCTATCACAGGATTCAACGAAGCTTCAGAAACAATACTCGAAACAATTCATATTCCACTATATGCTTGCGGGGTGACTTGCTCAGTTATATTTTCCGTAATAAGCATGTCGGCACCATACAACGTCATCCTTGGTACACCTTGGCGTCACTCGATAAGAGCGATCTCATCGACGTACCACCAGTTCTTCAAATTCCGTGGACAGGGCGGTCAAATCTGCACCCTTCACGGTGACCAGCAAGTCGATCGAGACTTACCAATCGCAACGGTCAAGATGCAACGGTCGTCGTCACACGTCAATGCGATCTCAAGACCAATCCATAAAATCTATCCCCAAAAAGAAGAAATTCTTGAGATCTCCATCGATGAAACCGACCCGAGCAAAGTGATTCGAATCGGTGCTTACCTACCCGACCAAATGAAAGAGCAGATTGTCGCCTTCCTCCAACAAAATGTCTCAACCTTTGCATGGAGTACGTCGGATATGAGAGGTATTAACCCGACGATAATCGCCCATGAGTTGAACATCGACCGGACTTTCAAACCTATCAGGAGGCGAAAGCTAGGCCCCAACGTTCTAAGGCGGTAAACGAAGAATTCGAGAAACTGCTCGAGGCCGGCTCAATCATAGAGGTCCGTTACCCAGAATGGCTGGCTAATCCAGTAGGGGTCAAGAAGAAAAGCAGGAAATGGCGAGTCTGCGTTGATTTCACTAACTTAAACAAATCATGTCCGAAAGACAGCTTCCCGCTTCCCCACATCGATCGTTTAGTTGAATCGACTGCCGGTAATGAGCTCTTGACCTTCATGGACGCCTTCTCAGGATATAATCAGATGATGATGCCTCCCGATGATCAAGAAAAACCCTCATTCATCACCAATAGGGGAACCTACTAGTACAAGGTCATGCCTTTCAGTCTTAAGAACGCATGAGCAACTTATCTGAAACTTGTCAACCAGATGTTCGCAAAAAAATAAGAATCATAATGGAAGTCTACGTCGACGATATGTTAGTCAAGTCGCTCCATGCTGTCGACCACCTCAACCATCTTCGACACTATTTCGAGACACTGAATGAATACGAGATGAAGCTCAACCCGGTGAAATGCCCCTTTGGGGTGATGTCCGGCGAATTCCTCGGTTATATTGTGACTCAAATGGGGATCAAAGCGAACCCTATACAGATTTGGCGATACTCGATCTTCTCAGCCCAAAGAACAGTCGGGAAGTACAACGCTTAACCGGCCGGATAGCAGCCTGACATGCGTGGTTTTATTGTTCTAGCTGGGTATAAATATCCTAAACAATTAACTATCAAATTAACCCTAGTCTTAACACACAAATAATACTCTTGCCAAGAGAGATCATGTGTAGTACTTAGGGATCGAATCCACAGAGAGCAATGACGCACAATAGATTTCTTATTTCTAAAGACTAAGCTAGGTAAATATATATATTAGTGGCAAACAATCAGCTAAGAAAATATTTCTTGTCAAGAAGTAGAAATGCAATATAAAAATATCCAAATAATGCAAATATGGAAATATTCTGCAAATATGGAAATATTCTAATAATGCAAATATGGAAATATTCTAATAAACTAACTAGATGTAAATGTAAATGTGGTAGATCTAGGGTTTCAAGCCTAATGGATTATAGAGAATATGAAGCACATAAATGTAAATATTCTAGAGCTCAAATATTAACTATTCTAACCCTTTTAACTCCAACTCTCGTATGCGAGCAAAAGGAAAGACCATCGATCGACGACTAAGGCCTGATGTTGGTCGACAGTGAAATCAGAAGGAAGTGTGAACGATATTTGATAAGTCCACCGGACTTATTAGACCACCTCCCACATGCGCCTAACAGCCTAGTTCAACGGAGCCTATTCTGGCACAGAACCTACTCTCGTAGTTGTCCATGTCTTATTTTCGAGATCCTAGTTAGATACTCTAGAATGCAAGCATGAAGCACAACTCAATTGATGGATATTAACTTAACCTAGCAATCCTACTTTTGGGCTAATCAATGATTGCTATCATTCAACACTAAATCTAATTGATAACTACTCAGACATAATTAAAGTAAGAACAATAGTCTGAATATAATGCATAGATAAAATACTAGATTTCCAATACAAATCTCCATAATGAGTTATGAATCTTCTCCCCTAAAAACCTAGAACTATAGATATAATAAAGCTTTGTAAGTTTGTACTCCAGCCTCTTATGTACACTCTGTACGCTCTCAATACATAAAGCATAAATATAAAATCTTAAAACTTCAAAACTCGTCTAGGGCATTCTCGTCATTCTCGTCATTTGTTGAATGATGCTCTGGTGTTGCCGTTGATCGATGGTCTGGTGTTGCCGTCGATCGAGGGTCTGGTGTTGCCATCGATCGATGCCAATCTGTCTGCCCAATCGCATGCTGTCTCTGAACAATATCCAAATCTTGCTTCATCTCATCCATGCGTGCAGTTAAACCGGTGAGGCAGTTGTGTATAGGATAGTAAACATCATCCAATCTTTTAGAGAAATCATCCAGTGACATCTCTTGAGCTTTGTAGATCTCATGCACAATATCATCAATCTCTAGTATGTTGTATGTCCCTTGATTCTTCATAGACATAGCGATCTTTGCTGCATGTTCTTGTAAACATATGTCGCTTTGCTCAAACAAATTAGCTCTCTCTAGAACTGCTCTGATGTCTTCAGTTTGCCCATTCACTACTCTTCCGTCTATAGCTCGTGCATTACCATACTCATCTATGTAGTTGCCATAATCATCTTTCTTTTCCCAATGGAAAATTCTGTTTCTCTCAGCATCAAAAGCTCTCGTACATTGCTTGAAACGCCAGTTGATCGATGATGATTTGTTCCAATCGATCGATGGTGTACTCCTTGAATTATAGGCATTGGAAGGACGAATTTTGTGTACCTCTAGAAAGGTTCTGTTGATCGATGCTTGATGGATGCTATCGATCAATGTAGGATGCTTGGATGTGTAGGGAACATTACGGATTGTCTCGTTCTTCTGCTCCTTATTGTCGATCGATGATGTAAGATTCGCGTCGATCGATGGCTGCTGCTGCTGTCCAAATAAAGTACCAAATCCATTAGCCATAATAAGGGCATCTACTACATCCTCCTTAGATATATATAAAATTCTACCATAGAGGGCCCGTGCATGTCCCTCTGGGTCAATGAAAATTCCAAACTCATCCGATCTAAGATTACCAATACATGTATCTTCTGCTCCAAGTTCGTGTTCTGGTTCGCGTCTGATGTCGTTCGATGGCTAGGAGTAGCCGGCGATTGATGCTCGATTATCCACTATTGCGTTAATCACCCAGCCAACGTCTTCTGATGCTAGGCTGCGATATTCAATCTTCTCAAACTCTCTGTAATCTTTATCATATCCTTCGTAAGCTTCACCGTATCCTTCGTAAGCTTCACCGTATCCTTGGCATGTCGGACGTGTGTCGGTCGATGGTCCATGGTGACCATCGATCGATGCTCGATAACCATATTGTTGCCCGAAGAGGTTTCCAGCTCCATTAGCCATGGCAAGTATATCTGCTATATCTTCACTCGTGACATTTATTAGCCTACCATCCATAGCTCTTGCGTGACCGTCTGGATCTCTTATGATACCAAACTCATCTGGTTCTAGATAACCATATTCCTTCTCGCGTTCTGCAGCTGAATCTAGTTCGGACTCTGCTGCTTAATCAGTATCGATCGATGGCGTAAGGTGACCGTCGATCGATGTCGATTTCCCAAGTCTATGGGAAATGTGATAATCACCAACCTCTTCCATATCAATACCACATTATTCTATGATCACCTATTCTCTGTAATCTTCGTCGTACTCGAGGTAGTCTGGGTTGTAACGACCATCTGCGTGGCAGTTGTTGATCGGTTCTGGAGTATGGTTGGTGATCGATAATGAAGGGTGGGTGTCGACCGATTCCTGAACAGAAAAGCGTCGATTGATTGTCTGGGCTGGGTATCGATCAATGCTCCATCTTTCGATTCTTCATTGAAGTCATAATCGCATATGCATGTGGCCACAAGTTCTGCATCATCACACAATTCAATCAAAGTAACCGTGTTCTTATTCTTGGCAGGTTCATACAAAATATTTTGATCAATTAGAGATAGATATGTTTAATTTTATATCACAAATAGCTCCCACGGTAGCCATAAATGCTCTCCCAAGTAGTAGTGAAGAGTTCAATTTTTCCTGATGTCCATCACGTGGAAGTCTATTGGGACTAGGGTGTTGTTAATCTGTACTGGAACATATTTTACCTTCCATCCTGAGTTCACTTTTGAGCAGTCTACAAATGTGAAAGAATCATTGGAGGGTTCCACTTTCAGGTTCAGCTCCTCTGCGATAGTTTTTGGCATAATGCTCTCTGATGATCTAGTATCACATAGGGCATTGGGGTATTCGTTTCCCTTGATGAAGCATGGAACCACGAACTTCCCAGGATCATTTTTCTTCTTTAGACAAGTCCTCTGTTTCATCTTTTCTCTGAGATGATTGAACATGATCTCTATATCATCGTCTGTCTCCCTTGTTTCCATAAAAAACATCCACAATCTGTGAGTATAATAAGCTACATCAAAAGGAGTATCTAAAGGAATTTTGAAAAGTCTTTTGGTAAAGCTATCCATCTCTTTTTCATTGGCTTCTCTTCATTGATGTTTGAGGATCTTTTGCTTCTTCTTGGAGTGTCCCTCATTTTCTCTATCATGATCCATACTTTCATATGTGTTAGTATTTTTTTCTAAAACCGTTGTGGTTGGACACAAAATCAAACTTGCAGTGATACTTGGTAGTCGAACCGGTTTTCTTATATGTCGATCGATGCTCAAGTCGCATTGTCGATCGATACTTCCATCCCTCTGTCGGTCGATTGTCTCGTATCAGTGTCGATTGATGTTAGTCGATTCAAAGGAAGCTACTGATGCTGCAGAAATTGTTGTCGATCGATGCTCATTGCTTGGTGTCGATCGACACCAATGCGAACTGCCGAATGACATCGAATGTTCCACACAAAAATCTCCTTCTTGGAGCTTTAACCTCTTAACTTCCTACCAAAAATCATCATCAATCAATGCATTGACGATGTGCTTCTGTCCAGCTTCAATTTTATCCTTGATCTTTTGACCTGCTGCATTACGCATATTACCGTCGAGGTCATGCAGGTATCCATTTTCATCCCGAATCAATATTAAATTCGCAACCATCAGAACTTGCCAGCTTCTGTCAATCGATGTGGGTAGGTTGCTGTAGATCAGTGTGTGATCAATGTCGGTCAATGCTCGAGTTTTGATATCGATTGATGTTGCCGTAAAGAAGTGTTAGTTGACGCGGTATAGGTGTTGTCGATCGATGCTTGTCGTCTTTCTTTGCGGATCGTACGTTCGAGTTTGTCGGGGTCAGAGAATAGTAGTTCTTGTCCTTAATTGCTTTTAGTGTGTCTTTGCGTGCACCTAGAAAAAAAGAAAAGAAAAATTTAGTAACTTTGAATAGTGTTAACAAACCAAGACTAAATTCTAGAAATTAAATCTATTGGCGATCAATGCTCCCCGGCAACAACGCCAAATTTGACATGCGTGGTTTTATTGTTCTAGCAGGGTATAAATATCCTAAACAATTAACTATCAAATTAACCCTAGTTTAACACACAAATAATACTCTTGCCAAGAGAGATCATGTGTAGTACTTAGGGATCAAATCCACAGAGAGCATTGACACACAATAGATTTCTTATTTCTAAAGACTAAGCTAGGTGAATATTTATATTAGTGGCAAACAATCAGTTAAGGAAATATTCCTTATCAAGAAGTAGATATACAATATGAAAATATGCTGATAATGCAAATATCGAAATATTCTAATAATGCAAATAGGAAATATTCTAATAAACTAACTAGATGTAAATGTAAATATGGTAGATCTAGGGTTTCAAGCCTAATGGATTATGGGGAATAGGAAGCACATAAATTTAAATATTCTAGAACTCAAATATTAATTATTCTGACCCTTTTAACTCTAACTCTCGTATGCGAGCAAAAGGAAAGACCATCGATCGACGGCTAAGGCTTGATGTTGATCGACGGTGAAATAAGAAGGAAGCGTGAACGAGATTTGATAAGTCCACCGGACTTATTAGACCAGCTCTCGCATGTGCCTAACAGCCTAGTTCAATGGAGCCTATTCTGGCACAGAACCTACTCTCGTAGTTGTTCATGTCCTACTTTCGAGATCCTAATTAGCTACTCTAGAATGCAAACATGAAGCACAACTCAATTGATGGATATTAACTTAACCTAGCAATCCTACTTTTGGGTTAACCATGATTGCTATCATTCAACCCTAAATCTAGTTGATAACTACTCACACATAATTTAAGTAAGAACAATAGTCTAAATATAATGCATAGATAAAATACTAGGGTTCCAATACAAATCTCCCTAAGGACTTATGGATCTTCTCCCCTAAAAACCTAGAACTATAGATATAATAAAGCTTTGTAAGTGTGTACTCTAGCCTCTTATGCACACTCTACATGCTCTCAATACATAAAGCATAAATATAAAATCCTAAAACTTAGGTCAAAACTCGTCCAGAGCATTCTCGTCATTTGTCTCTAACTTGGGCTTTTAAATCGGCTGTCTGCGATTTGAACGTCGATCGATGGCAAGTGTGCAACATAGATCGAACTTGGTCTCTTAACATCGGTCGACTCCAAGGTTGTGTCGTCGATCAACGACAGTCTTGTACTTCGACTCCTCAAATTGTCAGCAACGGATTTTTCTCCTCTAAATACTCCAAAAGCTCCAAGTATCTCCATATATCTCCAAAACGTTCCTGAACCTGTAAATACTCCAAAACATAAACTAGACACACATAATAGACCCTAAATAGAGCCTATAATATGGCCTAACACTAGTAATAAATATGCTATATCAACTCTCCCAGCCTTAACTTTTTGCTTGTCCTCAAGCAAGCTAAGCCTATGCAAGAGGTTTTGAAAGTCGGAGACTCACATAATGCCTAAGTATAATTGTCACCCTACTTTGTTGCAAGCACATCCTATCAAGTCAATCACAAAGAAACTTTATATACCCTATCCTGGTATAGCAACCAAATCTACTCTACCAACAACTTAGCAAATACTAGTCTGACTCACCCCTCTACCGATTCCATTTCTTTGCATAAAATAAAAGGACACATGGACTCTTACCTCTGCAAATGTCTGAACAACCAGGCACAAAGTCTTCTCTGATTCCTTTCTTCCCCCTTTTCTCTCTGAATCTTTTTAGATCTCAAACTTAATGGACAATGATGCTGACACTGTCCATCTTGCCATCTCATTTTTGATTTTCTTTTTTATTTTCTTTTTTTGGGCAAAGTTGTAGGCGAATATTGGGGTCGTTGGTAATGTACCTACCCCTTGCATCCAACAATGTGTGACCGTTCCTCCGAATTAGAATAGTGGGATCATCGGTAATGTACCTACTCCTCTGCATCTCGGAAAGTCATCTCAATCTTTTATGCTTTTAGGTAGATGCTGAAGAGAAGAGAGAAGTGAACCAAAGGTGCAATGACTTATAACTACAGACTTGCAGAAGGAATCCGATCGAGTGTATAACAAGCCCCAAAGCGAGCAAATAATGTCAGGATTAGTGTTGGAAATCAGTTGCGGTTCCTTCAAACTTTAGTTACTGTTTTATTGAACTATTTTCCATTGTTTTAAAAAAAAATCAAATATTGCAATAATGAATATTTACTTTAATATCAACTAATAACAACATTGCTATCTAATTTAATTAGATTTTTATTTCTATTTCATATATCACTAAATATTAAAGGTACATATAAGGCTTCTAAACATAAATAAAAAAATTACAAAATGGCATGTTAATTATAAGACAATTAGGTGAATATACATATATAAGAATTTAATTAGGTAAGCATGCAATGATGTAATTTAATTAAATAAAAATCGGTTGGGTGCGCTTTTATTTTTTTTCCCTAACCGAAGAAGGTGCATGGAGAGCTTGATTGCTGCAGACGTTTTGTCTCGGGACGAAGGAGAGAAGATTTAGTGTTAGTGAAATCTGATTATGATAGGGAACCTAAGGTATAGGCGGCAATCATTAAATGAACCCGTATCTTACAGATATGGACATATGGATATTGTTGTAAGTATTGTTTCCTCTAACGCTTATCCTTCTTTATATAAATACATATCTAGCTCTCCTGCAAACTACATGAAAAAAATCTCTCTTCTTCGGTTTCTTCAGGAACTCCATGGTTACTTCCAGAAATTGTTATTTTCTAGATCGACAGTGGGGGCCACAAGAAACAAAATATCAAGTTATGCAAGACCATATTTAAGTTGTCGTCGATGAGTGTTGGTTTTTGGCTTATATTAGGTCGAACCATTTCTTAAAATATATCAACATTTTAATACTTGTCTGAAAAAATCTGATTCGATCATTTATGTCAACTTAAGTTTGTTTTATCCACCATGTCCTAATGTTTACAAAATGATATTCTTTTGCTCAGATGGTGTTTTTTGTACGGTTCGCATAGTTCGAGTGCTTTGTCAGTTAACGAAACCAGAGAGTGGTCCTTTTGTAGAGATCTGAGTGTTTTAGTATCATAGCCATGGTCCCCTTTGATTCATAAGATCAGATTGGTGTGTGTATGATAGAAAGAGGAACTCCCACATCGCTAACCTACCGGCTGCCTAAATGGATGCTCATACCCTACGGAACAGCCACCTACGACTTTGCTCTGTACCTGAAATGTGGTGGAAATGATGACAGTGAGGGAATGGTACACAGACTCTTTCTATGTGTCATATCCGGCCTGAAAGCGGTTGCACGGTATCAGTTCCTGTGCCTGACTGATTTTCATGTTGGTCCGACTACCTTTTATTATCAGATGGGTATGATGTGCGGAACCGAAACGTCTTCCTTGCTATATTAGCTGATCTATCTAAGTTCATTTCATTTCATTCACTAAAAAATACTTATGTTTCTTTCATATATCTTGTAGATATTGTTGGTGACAAACATTTTAAATGTTGGTCACCATATGTCTTTCATCAGATTTTTACTGCAGAAGAGCTCCTCCCTGTTTACCGTGTTGGCTATTAACTCGATAGAGCAAGAAGTGAGACTGAAAGAGAGTGTGCTTTGGATATATGAACTAGAAATGATCTCATTGCTGTCCCTATTGATAACAATGAACAAGATGATGATGGTGGGCTTTTGGGAACGTCTCTAACTTACATGTATACCGGATGGAAATGGTAATGATTTGTTTTCTTACGTTTTTAGTTGAACAATATTTAACAATCCAGATAATTAAAATTAGATCTTCAATTTTGTGTTTCAGGTCCCCCTTGAGTCTATGACATTTAACCTAGGTTTTGATATAAAATAAGAAGCTTATGAGGTTCAAACAAGTGAAGATGGTGGACAGACTGGTGGGCATTCTTCACCTCCACCACCAACTGCAGATGTTGAGAACAGAGGTGAGAACTTTTACCTAGATGGACATGTAAATGGTGATTGATATTATATGGTTCAAATATAATTTTATTTTGACATTTGAATCTGGAAATGGAGACAATGTGGTTGGAAGGGTTTCATATAACTTGAGTGAAGCATATTTTTGCAATATAACTCCAAATCAACTCTAATTCCAATGACTCGTACTAAAGAACCCTATGGTAATAGCATATATATATCAATTATCTCTTTATTATATGTGGTATGTTTTTCTGAAGTATTAAGTATTGTTTTATTGGGTTGAACAGATGGAAATGGTAACAAAGAGTCCAAAAAAATTCTAGTCTCAAACAAGCATCAACCGACATTTTTGATGGAGCTAGTATGTAATTCATTAATGAAGAACTTGCAAAGTTGCCAAACAATTCATGTTTGATGGAGGAGAAATTATGGGCTGGACTTGACAGTGAAGTTACGCAATTACCTCCATGAAGAAGGAGTTTGTGGTGCTAGTGATAAGGGCAAGGGGGTTGTGGATGTTGATGTTGTGATGGGAGAAGTTTCAAAAGTTAATGATGGCATTTTGATCATTGACCTAGAAGACGCTGGTTTTTCAACTGGTTCTTCTGAGCCACATATCCACCTTCTTCACAGGTTGAAAACATTTCCGGGTTGACCCAGGAGTCTGAGGTGTACACCATATCTTTTGAAGGTCAGATTGATGTCTCTTAACCCAAGGGATATGTATGAAATTAATTAGATAAAATATTTACTATCGGCTAATTTGAATGTAACTTGCAATGGATGTATATTTTTCATCATAATGAGGAGGGAACAAAGAGCGTTGTTGGGTGCATGCGTCCAACTGGAAGGCCGAATAACTGCCACACAATTGCCGCTGCAATCGAGCCAAGTTCGAGTGGATTCATTAGTTAGAGTCTAATATAGTAATGAATATCTTCGAGCAGCGTATATAATTCCAATTGCACATGTTACTAAGAGCGAGATGGTAGGTTAGGTACCTTCTCATTTCTCTGCGTTGACTCTATTTTCACCAGCATCCATGCATCCACCGGGAAGGCCACGTAAGAAGCGTTTCTTCTCCCGTGGCGAGATTCGTGTAATATTCTAAATAACTTTGTTTAACCTACACATTTTGTATGGATTTTCATATATAGTTTTCTTTGGAATGGCAGATGAAGACCACAAATAGGCATGTTGTTTGCAGCCGTTGCAAGGGGACCGGTCACAATCGGGCGACTTGCAAAATGCCAATATAAGAGTGTGGGGCTGGAATGCTATAGAAGAAAAGGGGATATGGCGCTCGTCGAAAGGTGTTTGCAAAGATGGTGATGGCTGGGAAGCAATCAATAAATGAATGTGTGATATTCATATAATGTACCAGTTTAAAGTTGTGGCTGGATGTTTAGGTATCACCGCTTGTATAAAAATAATGATTTTTTTTTTAAATTACATCTACATGGCATCAGAGTGAGACATAAGACCTTAGTGATATCCATAAGAACTACGGGATAAATATGACAAAAAAATGGATTAAAAAAATGGATTAACAAAATGCAGTTGGATTTATCATGTCTTAAAAACTTTTGATGCATATTTAACCAATCATCTTTTAAAGAGTTAATCGTAACAACCAAAAGTGTGGACATAAATCAAACTAATTGAAAAATTATAGATAGGAAAACAAAAGCTTCTTTTAAAATTCACACGTTATTGTACACGTAGTGAAGAACCCAAAGGGCAAAATGTATAGTTCTTATTATACGGATAAAATATGGAAAAACGTACATTGAAATTAAGTTATTAATCCGGTAACAGTTGAAAAGATCCGATCACATTATAACATATTAAATAATAACAATCATTGTTACAGAAGGTTGGTTCGAGAATATATTGCAAAAAAAGTCACTTACCACTACTTTAACTAGGCATGGGCATATCATCCATAATTCAGACCCAGACCCAGACCCAGACCCGACCAAAAAAACAAGTATCGGATCGGTAACGGTTCTATCAAAATACCCTATCGGTTTCATATGCCGATACTTTGGTTATCGGGTACGGTTTAATTTAATCCGTAACCCAAAACATAAACCCAAAATAACTAAAATATATGTATATTGTATATTTGTATACATGTATTGTACCAAGACAAAACTTTTACCACACGTCATAATTTCTGAATTTGCTCTCATTATAACTCGTGATGGTGGTGCGATTCCTTTACTCCCTTCTCAAAAACCATAATCCCCTACTAAATGAAGATGCTTGATCGAAGATTCTCATGTTCGAAATCCAAAATGTGAATTCTCTCTATCTGCACCATCTTTGATTTCGAGAGCTTGATTTGAGATAATGACTTGATATCTTCTTTCAGTTGTACGATTCTCCATCTTGATACTCTAATTTGGTATGATTTCGTGTAGCTCTGTTGCGGTTCCATTTATCTTGTTCAAATGATAAGTAAAACAATATGATAAGCATTTTAGAGTTTCCTTTTTACCATTGTTCAATTTATAGTTGATTGTTTGTTATTAACTTGTCTCAGATGGGTTCATCATCAACTCCAAAACCATGTTCATTTTGACAACAACAAAAATGAAGAAGAAGACGTAGACCAAGAATTAATGACTCCTAATAGTAGAGGCGAACATAAAGAATCCTCTAGAGCTAGTGGAGCAACTTATGATGTAAAGAAAACTCCGAGAACTCATCCTGCAAGGTCCATAATCTGGAAACATTACACAAGGACAAAGGAAGACCGTGAAAAAATGTCTTTCCCATTACTGCAAAAATAATTTTTTTTGTGCAACATAGTCAGGAACGTCAAATTTTCTAAAGCATCTCACCGTATGCAAACAATACTTTTGCGTTTTTCAGATGGCCAAAGTTCTACTCAGCATGTCATCGATGAAAAAGGCAAACTGGCGGATCCGAAGGTCAGTGAAGACACTTTCAGAGAGAAAAAAAACAATGAGATTATGGTGATAGGGGAGTCACCATTAGCTTGGATAGAAGGTGTGGCGTGAAAACACTTCTGAACAAGGTATGACAGTTTAATCTTCTCTTATCTAACGTATACATAGTTTAGTTAATTAGTATTTCACACTATATGTTATTTGTGTAGATGAAATTATACAAACCAGTGTCAAGTAGAATATCAACAAGAGATGTTGTAAAGATTATAAGAAGAGGAAGGCTACTATGAAGAAGTGGTTTATAGCAAACAAGCAAAGAGTATCCGTCACTACTGATATTTGAGTGGCTCAAATAACCTATAAGTTCTTGAATTTTTAATATAAAACTTTGCATCGATCTTAATGGGTTTGTTATTGTTCACAAGTGCAAGTTACATGGTGATGAATGCACATTACATTGAAGCTTGTTGGCGACTGAAGAAGCTTATCATCGGTTCAGACATATCATTGATAACAAAGGTCAAACAATCTCTAGATCTCTTATAGATGTCTTAGCTGACCGGGGAATCGATAAATTATTGACAATGAAACTGCAATTCATTTGCTTCGAAATTTTTTCATAGTGAATTCTCTTCACTGTCTCAAGATGGTTTAGCTTTAGATCGAGATTTCTTGAATTTGAGATGGAGTGCACACATCATTAACTTGATTGTGAAGGATGGAATGGCTGATGTAGTTGAAAATGTGACTGCTGTTTGTAATGCTATAGTCTACGTTAGAGCTCATGGATGAGGTTGGCATCATTTGAGTAGAGAGTTGATTTGGGTAGAATGACAAGGGAAACTTGCCTTTAGATGTTACTACTATGTAGAATTCCACTTACATGATGTTTAGTACATCATTGAAGTTTAGAGTTGCATTTGACCAAACGGAAGCAGAGAATAAAATCTACAAAAATCATTTTTTCTAGAGGTGGAGAAAGGGAAAAACAGGGCATGACCGCCACAGTACTATAGTTTGGTCTACGTCTACATCTCTCAATTATTACAAGTGTTACATAGAGATTGTAATCATAGACACCAACCTAATGACTTTGAGAAAAAGCACAGATCATGAACGGAAGGATAAGGCAGTTGAGATGTGCAAATTTTTTGACAAGTAGTAGGATGGACTAAAGAGCATCAATAAGATGTTAATAGTCACAACATTTTTTGATCCAACTAAGAAGATGGTGCTTTCAAGCATGTGCTTTGATAAGCTTTATGGGCAGGAAATATTTGAAGGGAAAGAAATGTATGACGCTGTCATTAGTGTGTTGCGTAGTTTGTTTAGGGAGTATAGTGAAATATACGAAAAGCCATCTAACGGACAAGCCGATCAAGCTAAAACTACTAACACTCAATCCTCTCAATGTAGTTGAACACTGTCCATGATAACTATGAATTTAGTTGATGATGTTACATGCTATAAGAGGATTGATAGAAGGTACAAGAAGATACTAAACGAGATTGGTTGAAAGACAAGCGGGATGAACTGGAAGGAGTTGAGAATCCATATTTGATGGCTAGTGTAGAGTATGATGTCCTTTCATTCTGGAAGCAAAACTGTACCAAGTTCCCAATATTGTCACAGATTGCAAATGATGTCCTTGCAATGCAGTTTTCTTTAGTTGCATCCGAGAATGCTTTCAGTACAAGTGGAAAGATCATTGACCCATTAAGAGTTGCCTTACTCACTTCATGGTTCAGGTATTTATGTGTAGTGAGCAATGGTTGATGCAAGACATTCACTGTCGGTCAAGAATGCTTACTAATGCGAACAAATTCTATAGGACATTGAAGAGCAAGAAAAAAACGAGAGAGGTATGTCATCCATATGTAATGTATTTGTTTCAAATTTTGTTTTTTAATTGATCTGCCTTTGTTTGTCTTTGCATCATAATTTTCTATTTGACATCAAGATCCTCTACATTATAGGGTACTGCACTAAGAGAATGTTAGTTTATCATGACAAGTTTCGTTTTTTCTATTGATCTCCCTCTATTTTGCTTGTTATGGCTTAAAAGGAGTAAGTTGTTCCACAATACGACCGCCAAATTCTTCTAAGCTCCTTCGTCACAAGATTTTTCCAGTTTGTCTTTCAGTTTCTGTGTTGTTATTTTATGTGTTGTTCCAGTTTGTCTTTCGGCTTAAGTCTTCCAGTTTGAAACTTTTCAATGTTGTTATTTTCGTTATTGAAATGTGTTGAAAACATTTCAACTAGGTTTAAGTACTATTTTTCTTATGTTTATTTTTTTTTCTTTTGGATTTTACTTCAGTATGACCCGAACCTATCCAAAGAAAAAAAAACGAAATCGCTATATAGTTATTTATGGGTTTTAGGATGTGTTACAAAACCGATCCGAACCGATGTGTTATATCCGATCCAGATTCATACTTACAAACTTACCAGTATGAGACCTAGGAGATGTTAAAATAGAACTAAAATCCAAAATGAAAAAAACATCAATCCGAATGGGTACCCGAACTCCCACGCACAACTGTGACGATGAGAGTATTTACATCAATTAATCCTCCCAAAGAAAGGACTACAAATTGGCGCATCATTTTCTCCCTTTTTTGAGAGAGTGTTAATTCAATTTGAAGTCTGTGTAGCTCCTCCACCTGCGTGTTAGCCTCCACCACATTGGTTTTGACGATCACGGACTCCAACCATGATAAATGATGATTAATTTGTATGATTGTCACTTCCAGGTGTTTTATTTGGTTTTGCTGACAATGAGTTTGATCTCTCGCATCCAACAAGCTCAGCTTCTGCCAACCAAATGGCTTCTCTTTGTCCTCCCAACATACAAAGCCATGAACATCGCACCTGAAAAACCCACGGCCGTGGTTCTCATTTGTCCACGCTTTCGTAATGCTCATTCGCCACGCTTCCTGAATTTGAGCTTTTGAAACTGCTTCTGAAGAAACGCTTTGGCTACTAGCCATCTTCGCTTCGTCGGATTGGAAGTAGAATCGAAAAACAGCACGAGTCTATTTTGGGGGTTAGGTTTCTTCTTTATATCAGATTTGAGATTTTTGGGTTGGGATATCCACTCACTCTACTTAAAACGTCGGGATTTTAGACACACATTTATTCGCACGTGTTTGTCACCATAATTCAACAAAGTATAGTTGGGTTTTAAATTTAAAAATCATTATAACTCCACCATATTATTAACCAGATTTTTTACTACTACACGGATAAAACTTAAACATGAACCATACCATATTATGAAACAAAGTTTGACATCCATATGAAACAAAATCTGAAGATAATTAGTACACAAACGATGTAGTAGCATAAGAAATAGTTCACTAAAAGACAACAACAACGGATATTATAAGTCCAACAACTTCTGGTGGTACTCGTAGAGCATGACTGAGACCCTCTTAGCTTCCCTGTCTAGGAGCTGAGGGGCAATGCATTAACATGCCAGATAAGGCATGTGTTTGCATTAAAAGGACACATGTCAATGCATAATCTGTGAAGACAGCTTTTTGTGGTATGCCTTTGGCCCATCCACCATTGGACTTAGATAACCTAGAATCTTCATCAATCTAGTCAGCCTGCGGAGATAAGGAAATATTTGTACTAATGGACAGAGTTCTGAGAACATTGACGAGTCATTGTGAAGGGAGGTGTTGCAGTCTAAAACGGTGATGGTCCATGCGGTACTGTCAACACATAATCCAACCGAATGCTTCTTATCTAGATTGAAAATAGAGTAGAATCGAGAATCTTCAGATGTACTCTTCTCATTGCTACCAAAGTACTCCACCACCGATTTTGTGAAGACGTGCAATTCTGTAGTTGAGAGTTTAGAGAATTTGGGTAGTTCCTAGAGATTAGCGTAACAAAATTTTGTATCGAAAAACTGAGCACTCTTTGATGAAGTACTGGTCGTAGCCTTAGAATACAATTATCGAAGGTAACGCATGAGAGCATCCTATTTGGCATTTTATTTTCATCACATAATATGGACATGTATAATACATCTTACAAAACTTGTGTATGATAAAAATTGACAAATGAATAAATACATGAAATAAAATAAATACCGAGGCAGTAAAAACATAATTATTAGGTATATATATTAATATTGTTAAAACAATTAAAATTTTTACCATATAATTTATATGTGTGTGCATTCGCGCAGATTTGCTTCCTAATAGATTTTCTTAACAAGTAATTAACGGAAATATATTGAAAAAACTCTATTAACTGATACTCACACATGCGTTACTTAGTCATGACGATCATTATTATTATATGGTTCTAGTTTTGTAGACATTCTAGGTTTGATTGGATTGATCTATTTTTGGGAGGGGTTTGAGATGGTTTTGGGAATCAATATGAATGTTTTGATTGATATGGTGCAACTATTTTCTCAATTTTTGAGTAACTAGCATGTAGTTTTGGTGTTTAATATTGGTGTTTACATGTTTCAGTTTCAACTTCAATGTTGTTGCTACCTTTACTAATTAGTTCAAAAAGTAGTAACATTAGACTTCATTCTAAGGAGAGAAAATAGTAAAAAATTATTTATAGTTACTTATTTATTTTTGACTAAAATAGTATTCTCTATCACCATATGTGTTTTTTTCATTTATATCAGATGAAGGTTTTAATAAAAAAATTCAAAAAATTTTTTTTTTATTATTTTAATTTAAAAAAAACCGTTGAGTTAATGTAATTAGTATTACTCCTAGTTTAAATATTAGTAATATTAATATTTATATTAAAAAAAAATTTAATATACGTGACAACATAAAAATTTTTTACTAAAGATATTTTTTGATAAACTAAATTTGTTCATCTTCATATTGACATAGTCAATTATGATTTTGTAATTTCCAAAATTAGTGTAAAATATGAAAATGGCTGATCACGTTATTTTCGTTCACCTCGCTCTATTTTAGTATTTTTCATAAGTTTAATAAAACAATCTAATTTTATCTTATTTGTTATGTATATATATTATGAGCATAATGAACGAACTTTTTAACAAGAAGACAAATCATTGTTTGTGCTATCTCTTATCCGATATTGAGCCATGAAGTCTCTTGTTTTATCCATTGTTTCTTGTGTTGTTTTGTGGCTCATCTTGAGTTATCCTGAAGGTATATATTAGTATTCATCTTATGACTAATAATTTGCAGAAGATAGAGATATCAACCTAATTTTCCATTTGCTACATTATCAAATAAGAAAATAAACTTTGTTATCGATTATTTAAATTCTTTTCTTTGTTGATATAAAGCGGTAGAAGCAAAAGCTGCTTCCAACAGGTGTCACATTAGAAACTTTTTTCCTGGAAAATGCGGAAATGATGGAGTACAAAGTTGTCTCAGGGATTTCAAGAAAAAAAACAAGAAGACCCACATTATTGATCAATGTAAATGTGACAACCATAAGTCTCCTAGTGGTTTGGAACAACGAGACTGCAATTGCAGTTACCCTTCTTCTTCTCCTTGCTTATAAATTCATGTATCGATCGACAATGGCATCCGATTTAGAAGGGCATGTTTTAATTTTATTTTAATATTAATATATATCTGAATAAAAATAATAAAGATTTTTAGTTGAAATTATATTTGTTGAATATTTAATACTTTGAAGGCATTATGTTTGAATCTGAAAACGTTTTTAAAAATAATATGCATTAAAACATGGTTGGTGACGGTTTGTTTATGGAACTAAACATTTTACGAGAATCAGTACCATAGGAACTAATTAAGCATATAGAAGTATATAATTTATTTGAAACTGAGGATTATTATCAAAAATATATAAATTTATTATCGCATATTGTTTACTATTCTGATATCGATTACTACAACTGAAAGAAGAAAATATACAACTATTTGTAGTCTTATGTGTAACATGAGATTAAGTTGGCTTGATTTTTTATCAGTTGATACATCTATGATTGAAAGATAATATATCATGAGTTAATGAATGATTTTGAAGAAAAATACAAGAAATCTTTATTTTCAGTGTTTAAAATTTAGGATTTTTATTAAATTTGATGAGATTCAATTGTTTTATGAAAATTTTATCTTTATATAATTGTTTGGTATTTTTAATAACATGTATAAGTAGATAGTTTTAAATTTAGCTTAAGACAATATAAAATATTAGATCGGTACAAAACTTATGTCAAGTATTATGATTTCAATTTCTTTGGCCAATTGATCTCAATTTTCTATATTATAATTTATATTTATATGTAACTCAATCTGGTCCCGACAAAAAAAAATGAAATCAACGCAATGTATGATCAGAAAATAACTAGACTCAAATAATAATGTGTAGAGCGTCTCTTAATGCACGACAAGAATAGTTTCTTCTATTTAAAGATGAAGCATAAGTTGTGAAGAAGATGAAGCAGATCGGGGAATGTCTAAGCAAATGGATTTCATCCCGAAGATGCGACATGGCCTTGTGCTGCTGGATTCCTATATCCATGTTAGGCAATAAGACTAACAAAAGCATTTGTCACATTATCAAGCAAATCATTTGCTCAATTCTTCACTTAAAGCATAGCAGTCATACAACTCTTACATAAAATTAAAGATACCATTATCACATTGTGAAACTTATTGTAGTTGGGATGTTGATCCTGTCCTGCTATGCACCATAATATTATTAACTAACTGATACAACTATTTGGGTAAATGACATGTCTTTTCCAGTGAACCCTTTTATAGCCTTTTTAGTTTTTAACCAATGTATCCTTTCACTTGTTTCTTTTAATTTCCGAACAACACATGCTATTAATTAACTCGTACAACTATTTGAAAAAATGATGAGTGTTTCTCTGATGCATCCTCATACACCTTTTCTATTTTATTTTTGAATGATGCATCCTTTCACACGCTGCTTTTAAATTCTAAATTATACACCCTTATAATTGATTGGTACAACTGTTTAATCAAATGGCATGTCTTTCTCTAACACACCCTTTTACACGTCTTTTAATTTTTGAACGGCACATAGGTCTGGGCATAAAGACCGAGAACCGAAAACCGTACCAGAAAAAACAAACTGAAACCAAGCCAAAAATAAAAAATAATCGAATGGTTTCTATATTTCTATAACCGAAAAAACCAAAACTGAACCGGAACCGAAAGAGTACCCGAATATCCGAAATATAATTTATATATATAAATATTAATTATATTTAGAATTTAAATTAATAAACATTCTACAAAAATATTACTTATAAACTGAACTACCCAAATATTTTTTATCCAAAGTACTTAAAATTATATGAATTTACCTAAAGAATCGAATGACCCAAATAGTTATATCCAAAATATTAAAGTTTATTTGAATTACCCAAATTATAATCCAAAAATTCAAAAAAATCTGTTTTATTACCCTGAATGTTCAAAACTAACCGAAAAAACCGAAGCCGAACCGGAACCGAAGTGGAACCGAAAGTTTATTGGATATTAGCCGGTTCATATATTACTATCCGAACCGAACCAAAAACCAAAATAACGGAACCGAACCAAACCCGAACCGAATATCATAAATAACTAAATGGTTCCTATATCTCTAGAACCAAAAAAACTGAAAGAACTGAATCGGAACCGAACCGAAAACCGAATGCCCAGACCTAGTTGCACATTTTCACATGTATCTTTTAATTTATGAATGACATAACCTTTTAATTAATTAATCCAGTTGTTTGAGCAAATGATGATCCTTTCTCCGACTCAATCTTTTACCTGTATTTTAATTTATGAACTATGGATCCTTTTATATATTTTTAAAATTTCTAAACGATGCATCCTTTTAGAGAGGGAGAGAGGATCAGAGGTGATATCGTGCAGGTTAAGATTAATTTTAAAGCATGCAATCTATCAAATTAACCTTATGAACTACTCTTGCCAAGAGAGGTCTAATTGTAGTACTTAGGGATCGAATCCACAGATAGTGAATGAACACGATAGATTTTTGAATTCTAATGGTTAAGCTAGGCAAGTTATAAATAGGAGATTTATTGAAGGTTTTATTCCAAAAAGGAAATTGTCTAAATAAGTTAAGTTGATTCAAATATGGAAAAGATAAATCTAAGGTTTCAGGCAAGTGAACTATAGTAGATAGGATGCAGGGAATTATGAATATGCAAGGACTTTAATCATAAATCTGACCCCCTCTCATTCCAACTCTCGTATGCGAACATAGGATTCGATCGTCATCGACAGCTAAGGCCGAATGTATGCCGATCGACGGTTATCAGACATGAAGTTCGTTCGCTAAGCTAACTAAACCAACTCTCGCAGTATCTAACAACCTAGCTCAATATACTTAATTCTGGCATATAACCTACTCTCGTAGTTGTCCATGTCCTAAGTTTAGGTTTCTAGGTAGCTACTCTAGAACGCAAGCATTAAACACAATTCCAAAGATTGAGATCTCTTCATCCTAGCAATCCTATTTTGGGGGTAATTCATCAATACCATTATTAAATCATAAATCTAACAAGAGAATTACTCAGACATAATCATAGAAGGCATAATAAACTGAATAATATAATGCATAGAATAAATAATGGGGTTTCAATACAAAGCTCTGAAGGAGTTCCGATCTTCTCCTCAAAAATATTAAGAAAACTCAAAAGCTGTAAATAATACTTTGTGGAATATGAAATATGTCTCTCTCTACCTAAACAATGGCATGACCTTTATAAAATAGGTCAAAACTCGTTCAGAGGCATTCTCGTAATTTTTCTTGACTTGGGCATGAAGTCGGCAAATACTTCTGCGAGTAGATCGTCGATCAACACAGCAAGAATGCTCTGTCGATCGATGGTCATGCTTGACTTCGACTCTGACATAGATGATCGGGAACAACTATTGGATATCTTCTCTGAATGCTCTAACAAGCTCCATTATCTCCATAATGCTCCAAAACATACCTTGGCCTGAAAAGACTTTAAAATACAGTCTAGACATACATAGTAGACTCCAAACAGGGTCTAAATGATAGTCTTAAACTGGTAAATAACAAGGTATATAAACTCCCCCAGACTTAGCATTTTGCTCGTCCTCAAGTAAAACAAAAGTAGCATGTGAAAGAGGTTTGAAAGCGGAGACTCACATAATACATAAGCATAACTATCACCCCTACTATATCGCAACCACATCGAATAATGCTAATCAAAGAGAAACTTTATATGTCTTATCCTAGTATAGCAACCAAAATACATTCTACTAACAACTCAACAAATACTAATTTGATTCACCCCTCTAATGATCTCATTTCTTTGCATAAAATAAAGTGCAAGCTTTACCTTAGGAGTATCGATCAAAGGACACATGGACTCAACTCCTGCAAACTTGCATGTATAGGTATAAAGCCTTTCTTGATCCCTTTTTTCTCTCAAAATCTTTTTGGATCTCAAATTCAATGGACAATGATGCTGCTACAATCCATCTTGCCATCTCATTTTCGATTTTTTATTTTTTTTTTGAAAAAAGTTGTAGGCGAATAATGGGGTCATCGGTAATGTACTTACCCCTCGCTTCCAACAATGTGTAATCATTCCTTTGAATTAGAATAGTAGAGTCATCAGTAATGTACCTACCCCTCTGGATCTCAGGAAATCATCTCAATAATATCTATTATAGATCCTGAAGAGAGAGAGAGAGAGAGAGAGAGAGAGAGAGAGAAGGGAAATTACAAATACACAGACTAGTACCTTACAGAATTGCATAATGAATCCGATCGTATGTATACCAAGCCCCAAAACAAGAAAAGTAGTTAGTAATAGGTTGAAGATCAGTTTTGGTCCCTTCAAACTTTCTTAGTAAGTGTGATCTAATGGCAGGATGATCCACTTTGGCATCTCTAGTAATCTCTGCAATCAACATGTCTAAGAATGGTGCTAAAGTGTGGTTAGTCAATAAATAAGTTCTGATCATAATCCCTTTTTTGACTTTATAAAAACTTATTTTTGAAAAACTTAATAGATAAAAACTCAAAACTAGATAAAAGAATCAGCGAACCTCCCACTGACTTGAATAACACTGTCCCCAATGATATCCTGTCAAGATTGGTTGAAAAAAAACTAAAGCATAAGTAAAAGGTTGAGAGAAAGTCGAGGTTACCAAACTCCGTAAAGAGTGTTGATCGATGGTGAACCATCCAAGCCGTCGACCGATGGTGTTGTCCTAGTCTCGACTGATGGTGGTGTCGAACTGTTATACTCCTCTTTTGAAAACCTAAAGTAATTACATAAAGACTGTAATTAATAACTAAATAGTGAAAAATCAAAATAAAACTTACTACATAGTGGGTTGACTCCCACTCAGCGTTTGGTTATAGTATTAAGCTCGACGTTTTGACTTCTGGACTAGGAAGGTGGTTCATCAAACCAATGTGGAAAGCAAGTATCCACATTCTCTATGCTCATCTCAAACCAAGCACTAATAAAGCCTCTTACAGCCTCACTTGCTCAGGTTTTCTGATTTTCCATCTTACCTGAGCAAACGCCAATTTTCTCATCCTTTCTTCGAGTGCTTGAATGCATCCCATCAACATGTTAAGTCTGGAATTTGTGGGCTCTGAAAAATCGTCCAAACTCTGGTTAATACTGTCTCTCATCAAGTCTTGAGAAAAGTAAACTCCATTAAGATTGTCTTGTGATAACTCCTCCGTTACCAGCCTCTGCCCAGATGCTGCATGGTGATTGTCGATTGATGGCCAATTTTGCCATCGATCGACATTGAACTGACTGCCCCAAGCAATGTACGTTTGCTGAAGCGATTCCCTGATCTGTTGGCAATAGCCAGTATGTCTGCGATATCGTCCTTGGACACATTGAGAATCCTTCCAGCCATTGCCCGTGCATATCCATCTGTGTACCTCATAATTCCAAACACATATGGTATGAGGTAGCCATAATCATCATCGCATCATGTCGGGTTTTCGTCAATCGATGGTATGAGCCACCGTCGATCGATGCTCCATTCCAGCTTCCATAAGATCCTATGAAATTTCCAGTTTCTTAAAGTGCAAAAGCATGGTACTCGACTGCTTCTTCTTCAAAGTAAGAATCATTTTACTCAGAGTTGTTGGGTTCCGGCATCCTCTCATGGTATTGATGCCCAATGTAGACTATGTCTTCTTGACTATCTTCATCATTTTGATTTGTGGCATAACCGTCAATCGATGATGAAGAGTGAGTATCGATCAATGCCGAAGGGTGGGTTTCGTGCAGGTTTTGGTTGAAGTCACCGTCGACCGATGCTAAGGGTTGGGTGTCGATCGATGTTGTGTCTGTAGGCTCATCATCTTGATCGTATTTGCAAAAGCTTGTAGCAATCAAACCTAGATCATTGCCCAATTTTATATGAGTAGCTTTTTTCTTGACTTTAATAGGTTCATAGAAGTTGTATGGATCCATCAAGGATAGATACAACATGTTTGTCTTCATGTCGCAGATAGCTCCCACTGTTGCCATAACTGCACTTCCAAGGAGTAAGGAAGAATTCCAGTCAATCTTTATATCCATTACGTGGAAGTTTACTGAAACTAAGGCGTTGCAAATCTGCACTGGGACGTCTCTGGCTATGACTCCTGAGTTTACTTTGAAGCAATACACAAAGGTGAATGAATCACTAAAAGGCTCCATTTTCAGGCTTAGCTTCTCTGCCATCACTCTAGGCATGATGCTAACTGCTGATCCAGTATCACAGAGGGCATTCAGATATTTGTGACCCTTGACAAAACATGGAATCACAAATTTCTCACGGTCAGTAAGTTTTAATTTGGTTTTTCATTATCTAGTTACTAATTATGGTTTTAACTAATTACTTTAGGTTTTCAAAGGAGGAGTAGAACAATTCAAAACCACCATCAGTCGACACCACCACCTCACCATCGGTTGATGCCTTGGATGGTTTACAATCGGTCGACATTCCTTACAGAGTATGGTAACCTCGACTTTCTCTCAACCTTTTACTTATGTTAATTTTTGTTAACCAATCCCGATGAGATATCATCAGGGACAGTGTTATCCAAGTCTGGGGGAGGTTCGCTGATGCTTTTATCTATTTTGAGCTTTTATCTATTAAGTTTTTCAATTTTTTATAGGGTCAAGAAGAGGATTATGATCAGAACTTATTTATTGACTAAGCATACTTTAGCATCATTTTTAGACATGTTGATTGCAGAAATTATTAAAGATGCCAAAGTGGATCATCTTACCATTAAATCACACTTACTAAGAAATTCTGAAGGAACCTACTTTGCTTGCTTTGGGGTTTGGTATACACCATATCAGATTCAGTCTGCAAGTCTATAAGGTACTAGTCCGTTATTTCTGATTTCTTTTCTCTCTTTCTCTTCATGATCTATATTAGAAAATATTGAGATGATTTTCTGAAATGCAGAGGGGTAGGTACATTACTATGACTCCATTATTCTAATTCAAGAAAATGATCACACATTGTTGGAAGCAAGGGGTATGTACATTACCGATGACCCCCTTATTCGCCAACAACTTTGTTTTCAAAAAGGTAAAAATCAAAAATGAGATGGCAAGATAGACTGTAGCAGCACCATTTCTCATTAAATTTGAGATTCAAAAGATTCTAAGAGAAAAGAAGAAAGAAAGGGATCATGAAAGACTTTATATTTATACATGCAGGTTTGCAGGAATTGAGTCCATGTGTCATTTGATGGATACTCCTAAGGTAAAGCATGCACTTTATTTTATGTAAAGAAATAAAATTAGTAGAAGGGTGAGTCATATTAGTATTTGTTGAATTGCTGATATAATGAATTTGGTTGCTATACTAAGATATGGCATATAAAGTTTCTCTTTGATTAGCATTATTCGATGTGGTTGTGATAGTTATGCTTATGTATTGTGTGAGTCCCCGCTTTTTGAACTTCTTTCACAGGCTACCTTTGTTTTATTTGAGGACAAGCAAAATGTTAAGTATGGGGGAGTTGATATACTTTGTTATTTACCAGTTTAAGACTATCATTTTGATCCTATTTGGAGTCTGTTATGTATGTCTAGATTGTATTTTAGAGTCTTTTCAGGTCAAGGTACGTTTTGGAGAATTATGGAGATAATAGAGCTTGTTAGAGCATTCAGAGAAGATATCCAGTAGCTGTTCACAATCAGCTAAGTCAGAGTCGAGGTCAAGCATGACCATCGATCGATGGTGCACACTTGTTGTCGATCGACGGTCTACTCACAGAGTCATTGGCAAAATTTAAGCCCAAGTCAAGAAAAAGTATAAAAATGCCCATGAATGAGTTTTGACTTAGTTTATAAAGGTTTTGCCATTGTTTAGGCAAAGACACGGAGATTTCATAGCAAAATATTATTTACAACTTTTAGTTTTCTTAGTATTTTTGGGAAGAAGATCTGAACTCCTTTAGAGATTTGTATTGGAACCCCATTATCTATCATATGCATTATATTATTGAATTTATCATGCTTTCTGTGATTATGTATGAGTAATTCTCTTGTTATATTTTGGGTTCATTATGGTACTGATGAATTAGCCCAAAAATAGGATTACTAGGATGAAGAGATATCCATAATTAGAATTGAGTTTAAAGCTTGTGTTCTATAGTAGCTAACTAGAAACTTAAACTTAGGACATAGACAACTACTAGAGTACGTTTTGTGCCTGAATTAATTCCATTGAGCTAGGTTGTTAGATACATGGAAGAGCTGGTTTAATTAACCTAGCAGACAAACTTCATGTCCGATAACCATCAATCGACACTTGGCCTTAGCCGTCAATCGACGGTCGACTCCTCTGTTCGCATACGAGAGTTGGAACGAGAGGGGGTCGGATTGTGATTAAGGTCCTTGCATATTCATAATTCCTTGCATCATATCCACTATAATTCACTTGTCTGAAACCATAGATTTATCTTTTCCATGTTTGAATCAGTTAACTTATTTAGATAATTTCCTTTTCGGAATAAAACCCTCACACAAACCTCCTACTTATAGCTTGCCTAGCTTAACTTTTCTATTTCAGAAATCTATTGTGTGCCCTCGCTCTCTGTGGATTCAATCTCTAAGTACTACAGTTAGACTTCTCTTGGCAAGAGTAGTTCGTAGGGTTAATTTGATAGATTTTTGTATGCTTTAATATAAACCTTAACCCACACGCTGTCATTTAACCCTGGAGTTCTAAACAGATGTGTGACGCAAAAGGTAAGTAAACTTTGGTGACATAGGTAGCCAAATCAATTCTCTTAAGCCTTTTTCATACATCACAACTCAGAATGTTACAATTCACCCCTCTTAAAGAACGCAACATCCTCGTTGCGCCCCATGATAGGTCTCAAGACGCCTCTCGGGTCAGAACCGAGATGGCTAACCAGTTCTGATACCACTTGTAACACCCCGGCCGTCCACGGCTAATGGGCTACCCACGCCCGCGGGCCTCATCCCATTCCAACGGTCGGTGCATAAATTTTCCAAGGCTCAAAATCATTGTTTACTGACCCTGCAATCACTACATGACCTTTCTTCGTGCTTTGGCCTCACTCACACGGTATCATGAATCACTTCCCGATAGGTCACCCATCCTTTCACTACTCCAACCCAAGCACACTTAACCCTAGAGTTCTAAACGGATGTGTGACGGAAAAGGTAGGTCAGCTTTGGTGACATAGATAACCAAATCAATTCTCTTAAGCCTTTTTATATATCATAACTCGGGATGTTATAAAAAGATTGCTTTTATCTATGGAGATCGTTTTCTCACTGTTTATATATACTCAGGTAGATCTGTTAATCGCTCTTTCTCTTCTCTTAGCCAGCTCTAAATCGTATAGCTTTCAGCGTCATATCTGAGGAAAGATTGGCATTTATCACGATTGTCATCTTTAAAGGTGATGATTATTCTTCATTCAAAGAAAATTTTTCCACCTGATTATGGTGTACACAAGAAATTTATTTGGTTCTCTCTCTCTCTATACTGCTCAAACATGTTTACGGTTTGGTGCTTTACTAAAAAGATATTCCGGTGATGAAGACCCTGATGGTTGACCCAAAAACCAAGATTCGTTTAACGCTGTTTTACTCAGTTGTCTGTCAGCTTTGGTAGATACTACTTGGATCCCACACACGAACGTCAGAGAAGTAGAAGCGCACAACTAAAGTCTCTTGGTGATTTTCTGTTTTTTGGACAGAATTCAAAGCGCTCGTTAAAAAACCAGCAACTGTTTCTACAACTACAAGATTAAGCACTGCACTGGTTCATAGTCAGAAAAAACAAAAGCTTGCTTCAAACAGTCTGGTAACCTTAATCATTGTGGATAAGATCTTACAAACTTCCTCTCTGTCAAGGGTGGGAGATCTTTTTCTACCTCTTCCTTCCCTAAGGAGGTATTTGTTCCACCAAATTCCCTCTATGTAAGAGTTCACCCTCTCTTGATATCCAAACCGGGAAATTTCTTAATATCACAATTGTTTACTATCTTGTGTGAAGGTTCATTTGGGCCCATAGATACAACGATCCTGATTCGGATGAGAGTTGAGGTGGTGTTGCGACGTCACATGTTTTTAGGAGTAATTGTTCGTTATTTTAAAACTTCGAAATATAATTTGAATTTTTCATAGATTTGATCATAAGTGACAATTTTGATATCTTGCATAACTTTTATCAAATTTGTATAAGTTTATGCCTATATCCTTGTTTTTCGTCGACTAATATGCATGGACTTTAGCTATCTGCTCGCACATTGTGATTTATACGGTGTTGCTACTATGTTTGCAATCGTTTTTTTCATCTAATAATATTTATTCGAAGGTGTAATACAAGGTTTGATACATAAGCTGGTGGATAACATAAAATCTCCAAAACCATGAGTCCAAAGGAAGGTAACTAGAATCCATAATGGGGCAACATACTAACATGACACAAAAGGAAGGCAACTAGAACCCACGATGGGAAAACTTACAAACACAACTAGGAATATAACCTAGAAATCGCTACTAAACCACAGCAAACGAAACCATCTACACAAAATCATATGATAATTAATGCAATAAACTTTCCTAAAAAGCAGAAAGCAATGATCTGGATATAGATGCTTCCCTCAGCTAGCAGAACGATACCATCCACTTCTAGAACCCAAGTCACAACCTCTTCTCAACCCGGATCTATTGCTGCCGTCTATGGCCTGCCGAACGACACAATCCCCACGTGTCACCAGTAACGAAGACTTCAAAACCCGAAAAGAAAGGCGGCTTCATGATCCACACAACTTTCAAATACGATTGAAATTCACTCTCTGACGTCTAATTTACACCTAGCTAGAAGCCCACCATAAACCTCCACACAATCAAGCCTCGTCGATCAAATCCCATTACAAATACATTGAGAAACAAATTAAAACGATGAGAGATCACTCGAACCACCACAACATGAAGAGAAATCTGCAACTGAAACTGACCAACACCAACTAGGAGCAACAAAACACTGGTGACAACACAAAGTAACTTACCACAGAGAATTCCATCAAACAAACAAGTTCATCACTTCTCGTGACTCCAACCAAATAAAACACTGATGAAACCCATCTCGACAGAAGGGAAATAACATTAGGGACGCCACAAGACACGATCGAGAAACCAAATCTGAGAAAAGATACACTGGCGCCTCACCTGGCATTCATAAGCGATAATCAAAGAACACCTCCAATAAAATCTTCAGCAAACAACCCATAGAAACGCCATCCTTCACAAGATCTACAAATGGTTTCTCAATCGACCACTCACAGAATGAGACTGGTCGCGTACACTGACAAGTAAGCTCTAACCGCACCCAAAAACACGATGGAAACCTCCATATGAAAGCCACCTGCAACGTCATCAGACAGAAACTATGTCTCCTCTCAGCACCAACAAAGAAACTCAGACCTATTGAAGCAAATTAAAACTGAATAAACAAGAGGAGACCCTCTCATGGAACCAGCGACAAGCGCTAGTCCGGAGAAGGCCTCCTATATGTAAATCTAGACGAAGAACTGTTTAAGCAGAAGAGAAAAAATACTTATGCTTTAAGATTTTTACGTTTATTAGTTTAAATCTAAGACTTTGTTGCACACAAAAATCAGCCGAAAAAATATATATTTAATTATTTTATTATCTAGTAGAATTGTAAACTCTTCACGTCTACAGATACTATCAATTTCATCCTCTCTCTCTCTAGGGGTGAGTATTTTACCCGATACCCGAACTAAAATCTGAACCAAAGTAGCAAAATATCCGAACGAGTACTGAGTTAGAAGAGATTTGAGATCTGAACCCGAACGGGTAATATCCGAACCCGAACGGATATCCGAAGATAAACGAACTTATATATACTTAACCATATCATTCTAGCTTATTTCTCTCATTTTATTCAAAATATTATTATTGATGTTGTACATGGCTTAAAATCATATAATATACATATAGTTGCGAACAAACTGATTTGCTATTCACTTAAAATTTAAAATGCATGTTAAGTTTCTTGTTTCATTCAAACAAAAGTTGCATTCAAATTCTCAAAACAACAATTAAATTAGTGTTATTTATTTTCAAAATTTTGCTTCCAAACCTATTGATTGCTCAACCTATTAAATTTTAAAAAAAACAAATAATTTAGTTGTAAATTTCTAAGTATAAGAAACTTGAGTAATGAGAATTTGATTTCTTTTCTTCAAAATCTTAAATATCTGCACTCGAACTAAAAATACCCGAACCCAACCTGATATGTTAAAATACTTGAACGGGTTCTAGACTCCTATACCGAATTATCCAAAAATCTGAAATACACTATTCGAACCCGAACGGGTATCCGAACGCCATGACCTATCTCTCTCTTTGCATTGTTCATCTTCTCCTCCTTCTCTCTTCTATCTTCCTGCATTTTCATGGAGGACCGGTGCGTGGTGGCTTCTTCAGCACTAGTGCCAGTCCTAATCTCTTGTCTTATTCCATGCTTGGTTCTCTGATACTCGGTGAGTGACTGTGCTTCCGTTTTTGGAAGGAGATATGCTTCAACCATATTGATTAGTACTTTCATATCTGGTGTGGATTCTCGCCATATAGTCTTGGATCTGTTGATTTACGGTGTAGCCTAGCTATAAAGGATTTTATCCTTGAATCTCTTTCTAGATCTGATTAGTTATATTGATTTTGTGTTTCTTCTTGGCTACTAGTGTGGTTTCCTCTTGCAGATGTCATCTTTCTGGTGGGAATTTGCTATGGATTATGACTTTCCCATCTTGTTTTCCGTTCATGGCCTGCGTTTATTTGTTGGATTGGGTGGACTTCGCTCTTAGTTGCTCGTTTCAGATCTCGTGGAGATTTGTATGTTGTAGCTTCATACCTAGACGTTCAACGGTCTTTTTGAATCAGCCGCTTCCAGGAGTGTATAGTAGAATCAGTGAGTTTCTAGTATAATCAATATGATTCTTACTTGCCGGTTTATGAAGTTCTTGTTAGTTCGTTTTGGAGGTGTTTCCTCGGTGTTCTAGAAGGAAGTGGTTTGTCGGTGGTCTGGCCAAGGGCACTCCCATTAAACAGGTTCATGGACTCTCTAGAAGTTAGACATGTCTGTAAATGTAGATTATCATCGAAGGTTTGGAAGTTAATTACTTAGTTTAAGATTGGTGTTGTAAGCGCCCTAGTCCGTTTCTTTGTGGGCTAATGCTTCTCCTGTGTGGCATTTCGTTTCTTGGTATAGTTTGTTGTCCACTGGCCTAGCTAACCACGGATGGTACATCCATCCCTTGGTGTTGTGAACTCACTTTGGTCATAATAAACTCAATTGGAAAAAAAAGAAACTCTTTTCGTCCTACTTGTATAGTAACATCCTTTTGTTTTACTGGCCCAGTGTAGTTTTTAGACATAGGCCCAATCAGTTTCGTAACAAAATAATCTTCTATCTAAATGTCGAGACAGAAACCATATCGAGCCCAACTAGAATCTAACGTCCATCAGATGGACTCTATCTCAACATGTTTATGTATTGCGAAAAAAGAGCGAGATCACATGAACAAATCTATTGGGAACCGTCCATATCAGCCCTGTGTTTCAACAGATACTTTAGTAATTTATTTTCATGCAATTTTTAATTTAAAAACGATATATAGTTATTTGTGCAGCAAGAAATAGTTTATGTTGCATACTCTATATTTCCCAGGCCCCCTTTTTAATTATCTGCCCCTGATCTTAGGTTTTAGTGTCGGTGTTGAGTTTATGTTTGTTTTCTTCTAGCAACAGTCTATGTTTGTTGTCTAGGACCTTGTGGTCGACTGATAAAGAGACGGGTTTGTGATGTTAACTTTAAGAATTGAAACTCGCACCGTAAATTTCCGTAAATAAGGAAAATTAAGAGATTTTAACTTTCTTAGGGGCTCCGGATTTCTACTAATCCAAACGTCAAACAATCAGACAATGAAAACAAAGAAAATAATAAATCGAATAAAATGAAAGAGAATTAAAAAGATCTTATTTCGAATTCTTGATTGAGTATTAAAACAGGTAAAGCCTCGGCTGCAAGAGCTGTTGGCGAGTTCCCTAATTCTAACCACCTAAGACTTGTAAACCTAGTTGAGTCGTAGTTCGAAAACAGAAAATTGCTTAAATTGCTCTAAGTGCTAAGTTTGCTATGTGTTCTCTGTCTCCATCTCTAGCCTTGGTGCCCCCGAGTCGAGTTTATCGCCTTGCGGAAATATTCCATTTTTCTTCGATCTTCATGATTATCCCTTGAAACTTAACATTTATCTTTCGAACTTGACATTTATCTTCTGTTACGAACAATGGATAAACCGTCATAGTATCCTTGGGCTCAATTTTTTCCAAAATCATAAGTGAGATTTTAGCCGCATTTTAGACTTTTTCGCACCGTTTTTCGACTTAAAACATTTTTATGATTTCCTCGAGAGAACACCCTTGGTACGACTTTGGTTTATAAATAGTTCAAATTACTCGTATAGTCGAAACAAATTTGGTGTTAAGTCAACTGTTTCCGTTTTATACGATCAATTTGAATTTATACGAGAAAAGAAGTCTTTATAGTTTTTATCATAAAGTTCCAACGGTAACTCCAATCGAAGCGAAACAAGAGAAATGTGGTCAAAGTTCAAAGGAGAGACTGGTCAGGACCGAGACAAGTGATGCTGATCCAACTCGCCCGATGGCGAGTTGGACGTGGTCAATCTAATTCGCCATCAGGAGAGTTCGATGAGCTAATCCAACTCACATGATGGCGAGTTAGATAGCTGATCCAAGTCTCATGATGGCGAGTTGTGATCCAAGTCTCCTGATGGCGAGTTGTATGGAGAAAATCCAACTCTCCATCAAGCGATTTGGACGAGCTGATCCAACTAGCCTGATGGCAAGTTGGATGGAGACAGTCCAACTCGCCATCAGGCGAGTTGGATGGGCAATCGCAACTCGCTTGATGGCGAGTTGGATGGAGACAATCCAACTCGCCATTAGGCGAGTTGGTCAAGCAATATCAAGTCGACTGATAACGAGTTGGATAGAAACAATCTAACTCGCCATCAGGCGGTTGGGCGAGCTGCTCCAACTTGCCTGATGGCGAGTTTGACGTGGTGCATTCAACTTGCCGTCAAGTTGGTTGGACACAACTGTTTCGATTGTTTCGTTGCTCGAGGGTCTTTCCCGATAACTTGTCGTATAATTCTTTTTTGAATGTATACAAATTTTTACTTTTAGTTTCCTGCACTTTTTATTTTCTCTTTAAGAAAACAAATATTTCGGAGACTTTCAGACATTGATTTCGTCGTAACCGATTTTGACCCCAACAATAGTCTCCCAGCTCGTTAGAATCTTGACGTTCTTGCAAGCGGTTAGGCATGTTAGGCAAGTTAGGATGCATTAATGGTTGAAATTCCAAAGATGAATAGTAAGTTTTTCTCGCCTATAAGTATGTGGAGTAAGTATTTCACTCCATTTCTTTATTTTGCTGTTCTTGATTATGTCTTCAGGCTAGAGAGTTTCAGACAACGCTTTGTCTTCTTGCTTTGATCCTGAGAGTCTTCATACCCAGGATGGTAAAGTTTTTGTGAAGGTCGAATTTGTGGCACACTCCGTTGATCCTGAGTAAGCCGTTGCATGATATACCTTGTTATTTACCGGTTTAAGACTATCATTTGAACCCTATTTGGAGCCTGCTTTGTATGTCTAGACTGTGTTTTAGAGTCATTTCAGGTCAAGGTACGTTTTGGAGCATTATAGAGATAATAGAGCTTGGTAGAGCATTCAGAGAGGATATCCAATTGCTGTTCAGTCAGAGTCGAAGTCAAACCTGACCATCGATCGATGGTGCCCACTTGATGTCGATCGACGGTCTACTCGCAGAGCAGTTGACTGATTTCAAGCCCAAGTGTAATATAATTTACAAGAATGCTCCTGACGAGTTTTGACCTAGTTTTAACCTAGTTTATAAGGTCTTGCATTGTTTAGGCAAAACACCACCAACCACCACCACACACTACAAGTTAGAAATTTCATAGCATAATATTGTTTAGAGTTTTTAGTAGTTTTGGGGAGAAAAACTGATTTCTTCAAAGATTTGTATTGGAACCCTATTATATATTTTACGCATTCTATTATTTAGTTTATTATGTCTTCTATGATTATGTCTGAGTAATTATCTTATTAGATTTAGGGTTCATTATGGTATTGTTGAGTTAGTCCCAAAATATGATTGCTAGGATGAAAAGATATCCATCTTTGGAATTGTGTTTAATACTTGTGTTCTAGAGTAGATAACTAGAACCCTGAACCTAGGACATAGACAACTACGAGAGTAGGTTCTTTGCCTGAATTAATTACATTGAGTTAGGTTGTTAGATACATGTGAGAGCTGGTGTAATTAACCTAGCGGACACACTTCCTGTCCGATAACCGTCGATCGACACTAAGCCTTCGCTGTCGATTGACGGTCAACTCCTCTGTTCGCAGACGAGAGTTGGAACAAGAAGGGGTCAGATTGTGATTAAGGTCCTTGCATATTTTATAATCCTTGCATATTATTCCTTATAATTCACTTACCAGGAAACCCTAGATCTATATTTCCTTATTTGAATCAGTTTAATTATTTAGCAAATTTTCTTTTTGGAATAACCCTCACTACAAAACCCCCTATTTATAGCTTACCTTGCTTAACCTTTAGGACTCAAAAATCTATTGTGTGCCTTCGCTCTCTGTGGATTCGATCCCTAAATACTACAATTTGACCTCTCTTGGCAAGAGTAGTTTATAGGGTTAATTTGATAGTTTGACTGCTTAATTTTATATCTTAACCCACACACTGTCAAATTTGGCGCCAATGCCAGGGAGGAAGGATCGCCATTAGATTTATTTTCTAGGTCTTAGTCTAGGTTTTCTTTTACTGCAAGTTACTGATAATTTATTTTTCTTGTTTTTCAGGTGCATGCCTAGGAGTATCAGAAGCCAAGGGAACAAGGAAATACTCTTTTCAGACCAATTGCAATTAAATGCTCAAACCGCGCTTCAACATCGATCGACATCACCTCTTCGGCATCAATCGATGGTAATTGTAGAAAGATGGTTGTAACACTAGTTGTGTTCCGAGACGAGAGAGGGGACATGTATGACCTCGAAGGTCATATGCGTAAAGCAACATGTCAGAAGATTGATGAACATGGAGCTGTGATCCCTGAACCAGAAGCATACGCTGCAGTGGCTTAACCTGAAGCTGCCGCCCAAGCTGCTCAATGAACACTAGCGAACTACAATTGTCCAGACCAGTTCTACGCCAATAGATCTGCCATTCGTCCTCCAGATTCCCAGAGGAATGATTTTGAGATCAAACTGTCCTTCTTCGCACTTGTTGCGCAGACGCCCTACCACATAATGCGACACGAGCACCCTAAGGATCATTTGGAGCGATTTGAGGATCTAGTTTCTGCTATCAAAGCCAATGGAGTCCCTAAGGACTATTGACATGCGTACTTTTATTGTTCTAGCAAGGTATAAATATACTAAACAATTAACTATCAAATTAACCCTAGTCTTAACACACAAAGAATACTCTGGCCAAAAGAGATCATGTGTAGTACGTAGGGATCAAAACCACAGAGAGCAATGACACACAATAGATTTCTTGTTTCTAAAGATTAAGCTAGGTGAATATATATATTAGTGACAAATAATTAATTAATAAAATATTCCTTATCAAGAAGTAGAGATGCAATATGAAAATATGCTGATAATGCAAATATGAAAATATTCTAATAAACTAACTAGATGCAAATGTAAATATGGTAGATCTAGGGTTTCAAGTCTAATGGATTATAGGGAATAAGAAGCATGGATATGTAATATTCTAGAACTCAAATATTTACTATTCTGGTCCTTTTAACTCCAACTGTCGTACGCAAGCAAAAGAAAAGACCATCGATCGACGGGTAAGGCCTGATATCGATCGACGGTGAAATCAGAAATAAGTGTGAACGAGATTTGATAAGTCCACTAGACTTATTAGACCAGTTCTCGTATGCGCCTAACATCCTAGTTCAATGGAGTATATTTTGGTACAAAAACTACTCTCGTAGTCATCCATGTCGTACCTTCGAGTTCCTAGTTAGCCACTCTAGAATGCAAGCATTAAGCACAACTCAATTGATGGATATTAACTTAACCTAGCAATCCTACTTTTGGGCTAATTCATGGTTGCTATCATTCAACCCTAAATCTAGTTGATAACTACTCATACATAATCAAAGAAAGAACAATAGTATGAATATAATGCATAGATAAAATAATGGGGTTCCAATACAAATTTCCTAAGGAGTTATGAATCTTCTCCCCTAAAAACCTAGAACTATACTAAAGCTTTGTAAGTTGTGTCAAGTCTTGCCTGCACACTCTCTTTTCTCTCAATACATAAGCATAAATATAAAAACCCTAAAATTTAGATCAAAACTCATCCAGGGCATTATCGTCATTTGTGTCTAACATGGGCTTTTAAATCGGATGTCTGCGAATTGGATGTCGATCGATGACAAGTGTTCAACATCGACCGACCTTGGTATTTTAACATCGGTCGACTCCAAGGTTTTGTCATCGATCAACGACAGTCTTGTACTTCAACTCCTAAAATGGCCAGCTACAGATTCTTCTCCTCTAAATGCTCCAAGTATCTCCATATATCTCCAAAACGTTCTTGGACCTGTAAATACTTCAAAACATATCTTAGACACACATAATAGACCTTAAATAAGCCTATAGCATGGCTTAAAACTGGTATAAATGGGTTATATCAACTCTCCCAGACTTAACATTTTTCTTGTCCTCAAGTAAACTAAGCATGTGAAAGAGGTTTTGAAAAACGGAGACTTACATAATGTCTAAGTATAACTGTCACCTTACTTTGTTGCGACCAAATCCTATCAAGTCAATCACATAGAACTTTATATATTTTATCCTAGTTTAGCAACCAAATTCATTCTACCAACAACTTAGCAAATACTAGTCTGAATCACCCCTCTACTGATTTCATTTCTTCGCATAAAATAAAATGTAGGCTTTACCTTGGGAGTATCGATCAAATGACACATGAACTCTTACCTCTGCAAGTATCTGAACAACTAGGCAAAAAGTCTTCTATGATTCCTTTCTTCTCCCTTTTCTCTCTGAATCTTTTTAGATCTCAAACTTAATAGACAAGGATGCTATACAGTCCATCTTGCCATCTCATTTTCGATTTTCTTCTTGTTTTTTTTTTCTTTTCTTTTTTCTTTTGATTTTTCAGGCAAAGTTATAGGCGAATAGTGGGGTCATCAGTAATGTACATACCCCTCGCTTCTAATAATGTGTGATAGTTCCTCCGAATTAGAATAGTGGGGTCATAGGTAATGTACCTACCCCTCTGCATCTCGGGAAGCTATCTCAATCTTTTAAGCTATTTAGGTAGATGTTGAAGAGAAAGAGAGAAGGGAACCGAAGGTTCAATGACTTGTGCCTACAGACTTGTAGAAGGAATCTGATCCCGTGTATACCAAGCCCTAAAGCAAATAGATAATATCAGTATTAGTATTGGAAATCAGCTTCATTTCTTTCAAACTTTCTAACCAAATGTGATATAGTTGTAGGATGATTCACTTTGGTATCTCTAGTAATCTCTGCAAAAAACTTTCTAAAAATGATTGTAAAATCTAGTTTAATATTATTTCATAATATATTTATATTAAATTATTTTGTAAAATCTAGGAATTTTTTATTTAGTGTCTATATTTACTTTATTTTAAAAACCTTTTTATTTTAAAAATATATATTTATATTTTATATGATTTTAATTTTAGAAAGATCTGTATATATTATTTAGTTTTTTTAGTTAGTTAAATTAATTAAATAATTAAGTTGTTAAACAGCATATTAGTATGCATAACTAATACACGAGTTTAAATTTGGTAATATCACACGGTAAACTAATGTTAGGTCCAAGTTATATTCCTCATTTAGTAGTGTCGATGCATTTATACCACACTAGAGATTTCATAAACTTACTAACTTTAAACATGAAACATTGATCTTTTTCTTCCTTTAGTTTGTTTGCTAAAACTTCTCAAAAATACTCTATTTTGAAGTTTGCAAAACATTATATTTGAAGTTTAAAAGTGTTATTCTCCAAAAGTAAAATTTCAAACTTAACTTTAAAATATTTATATTTTATACTAATACCCTTATATTTGGCATAATTAATTTAAATCTATAAAATTTTATACATAATATATATAAAAATATTACAAAAATATTAATTAATAAAATGTTACACTAAAGCATAAACTTTACATAGAAATACATAATTAAATATTAAACATAAAACTATTTCAATAATATTCCCATATATGATTAAGTATAGCATTTGTTAAGTTTATTTTGTAGTATTTTTGTTATCTAGTTTTCAAATATTTTAAATCTTATTTTGAAATTTTATTTAATTTTATGTGTAAAACTTCAATTTGTAAAATAAAAATGAAATATCTACAAGACATAAATGGTTTAAGAATTAAAATGGGAAACTGTCAAAAATACCACTTTCCTTGTACAACTTTTCAAAAATACCTTAATCACTTTTACCTGTTGTTTTTAAGAGGGAAAAAACACACTTATAACCTTGGGAAAATTTCCAAAACTGACCCAAAACTTGATTTGAATTGCAAAAGTAAACCCAAACTTGAATCAAATGCAAAAGTAACGTAAAAGGCTATTGAAATTACAACCAGCCCCTTGTGAACAAAAAAACTCGATTTTTTTTTCCGTTTCTAACCCCCGCAAGTCTTCTGTGTAGACGACTTAATTCTAAGTCGTCTAGTATAGTATTTCTTAAAAATAATTTAAATTTTTGTAAAAAATATTTTGATAAGTAAAAAATTGAAATCATGTAATTAACGTATGTTTAAAGAGATATAAATTAAGATATAACAAAAGTTAATTGTTTTCAACATAGATGAGTGAAAGTAGTGAGTCATGATATTCTTTTATTTAGGTTTTGCCAACATATGTTCTAGTATTGTATGTGTTCTTAGGGTTAGATTTTGGAAAGCATAAATGTTTTTTTGAAAAATTTAAAATTGACATATGTGTGTTTATTTCTGTGTATAGTTAACACTATTTAAGTATAATTTAATTTTATAACGTGGTTAGTTAGTTAATTTAGTCAATTTAGTTTAGGGTTTAGGGTCTGAGCCGACTTACTAGTAAGTCGTCTGGTGAATATTTACGGTCGACGACTTACTAGTAAGTCGTCTGATGCACGTTCAAACCGGACCGAACCTTTAGTTTTACCATTTTACCAATGTGCTTTTAAACATAACCGAATTTTTTACCGGGCATATATAAGATTTTTTTTTTGCTTACTGTTTTGCGAAATTTAGAAACCCTAACGTCATTTGTCTCAAAGAGGCGATTTCCGACGATTCTCTGTAATCCATCATTCTCACCACCGTTCTCACCACCGTTATCACCGTCATTCTCACCACCTTTCTCACCGCCGCTTCCTCTATTTCAAACCCTAGCGCCGTTTGTCTGTAAACCCTAGCGGCGTTTCTGTCAGAGACGTGTCTGTAAACCCTAGCGAGGTAAGTTAAAATGTTGTCTCTTAAGTCCACCGTTCTCACCACCGTTCTCACCGCATTTCTTTTTGGCTGTCTATTTTGGCAGATTTATAACCGATGTGTCGGAGGCGACTATGGCTTCTCTGAATTTTCAGGTATGCTCTAAAAATGTCTACTGGAAGTCTTGGAAGACTTATAATTAAGTCGTCTAGAAAGTCTTCCAGACGACTTAATTACAAGTCTTCCAGACTTATAATTAAAATGTTATACTAGATGGTTGTTTGTTTGAGATGGTTGTCTTTCATTGTTTTGCAGACAAAAAAATGGATATTCCAAAACTCCCCCGAAGGTCACATACATTAGGGGAAGAGCCCCCCACAATGAAAGCTATTTCGTATCATACGGATTGTTCGAAGTTGCATGCTGTTTTAAAGAAAGCTCTTCATGGTGAAGAATATGAAAAGCTAAAGGAGTCAAAGTTGGGAGTTTTCATCAAATTTAAAGAGCTCGGATTTGCTTGGGCTTCAAGGCTGGTGCACTACATGCTCGGGTTCCAGCTGGACATAAAGAAGAAGTACGAGCTGTGGAGTCTAGTTGGTCTAGAACCTGTGAGGTTTTCACTGTTAGAGTTTGAAAACCTCACTGGTCTAAACTGCGAGTACATAGAGGACCTTGAGAGACCAAAGTCTGTTGTTACAAAGGAGATGGCTTCTTTCTGGGGGATGTTGGGAGTTCATGTCGACGACGGGCCATCTACTGGGCTGATAATAGCAGCATTTGCGAGATGCGAAGGGTGGTCTCGGGAGGATCGTAAGCAGCTCGGGTACCTTGCCATCTCCACTGGATACATTGAAGGGAGAAAGTATTCAACCACCACAACAACTTTGTTGAGAAGGACTATGGTGAAATGTTTCCAAAATGGGACTCTGATGCTGAGGACCTTCCCGCGGAGAACATAATTAAAGTTATGTTTAATCAGAGACCGTGGAAGTGGACCATGGATTGCTGGGAAGTCACCAGTACTTGGGTCAATACAAAGCCGGTGGTTGTGAGTCCATCGAAGAAAGCCATAGTTTTGGTAGAAGAAGAGAGTCCAAAACCTCTGAAGAAAGCTCGTAAAGAGGCTAAAAAAGGGGCACCTGCAGAGGCTAAAAAAGGGGCACCTGCAGCAGAGGCTAGTGAAGGGGCACCTGCAGAGGAGAGTGCAGGGAAGTTTGCAAAGGCTAGTGAAGAGGTTCGCACAAAGGCTCGTCCAAAGGTTACTACGGCTGTGCTTGGGATGACCAAAGAGGACCTTGAAAGAAATTTCAAGGACATATTTGATGCCATGAGGGAAGGGTTTGGGACGTTCCTTAAGGAGATAAAGCATTTGTCGGAAAGGGTGGAAGCAGTGGAGAAGAAGGTTGGTATCACCAAACAAGGGAAAAAGACATCTTCTCAACCCACTACCTCTCAACCTAAAGGCACATCCCCTCAACACACTACCTCTCTACCTTAAGAAACCTCTCCCGGGGTTAGTGAAAATGTTAATGGGGAGAAGGATAAAACACCACTCGGTGAAATTGGTAATGGGGAGAAGGATAAAACACCTCTGAATGAGAGTGTTAAAGGGGAGAAGGATAAAACACCTCTAGATGAGAGTGTTAAAGGGGAGAAGGATAAAACACTTCTTGATGAGAGTGTTAACGAGGAGTCCGCATCTGAGAGCCTTGTTCTATTGGCTAAAAAAACAAGTTTCACTCCAGCAGGGAAACAGCAGCAGGTTGCTAGATATGAGGACAAGAGGGAAACTGCTTTGGCAATGGTCCGTCAAAAGACTGAGCAAAACAGGAAAGTTGCTGCCTCACAGAGATCTCCTTATACTACAAACAAGAAAAAGCCTTCTAGAGGCTACAATCCCTTTGCACCACTTGACAGGAAGAAGTTGAAGGAGCTCGTCGATTGGTTGAAAACTGATTCGTAAGTGATTCATTTTCGCATAATAGCTTTAGTTTATAAAAATTAATTTCTTTTCAACATTTCATGTTTGCAGTCATAATAAAACACCTCTAGACAAGAAACCACGTACAAGTCCGACTTGGTGGTATCACGTCCTTCGGACCCCCTAGCTTGGCTGGAGGATTGTGTAAGTCGTCTGACAAAATTGATTACTAGATGACTTACTAAGTCGTCTGGTAAGTCTTCTACGAAGACGACTTACCAGACGACTTATAGTAAGTCGTATAGAAAGTCTTCTTCGTAGAAGACTCATAGAAGACTTACCATAAGTTGTCTAGTAAGTCGTCTGGTAAGTCGTCTTCGTAGACAACTTACCAGACGACTTATAGTAAGTCGTCTGATATCTTCTGACTTGTATTATTTTATATGCAGCATATGGATGCTTGGATCCATCTTTTGAGGAAGAGGCACGAGGAGACGCCACACCTTTTCAGGAGCGAGAGAATATGCTTCCTTGATCATCTCTTTTCTCAACAATGGAGATTCAACTACCAAGATTTTAAGGATTCGAAGCCCGATGTCTATGGTTTAGGAAGAAGACTCCCTTGTGGGGTGTGGGCTTATTATGCAGGCCAGTTACCATCATTTTGCCAGACGGACAAGGTTTAGGAGACGGATGTTGATGATATCTATTTGCCAGTGAACCAGAACGACACTCATTGGATTGCGCTGTGGATATCGATCTCTAAGAGACACATAGTCGTCTGGGACATCATTCGTTCACATATCTCCGATGCAGAACTGGATGTGATAATGGAGCCTTTTCTCCAGATGCTCCCTTATCTGTTTTATGAGTACGCTACCATTGATCAACGTGACTAGTTAACAATGGAGCCATTCACATATGAGAGACCAACCAATATCCCTCAAGCCAGAGCTGGTGATTGTGGCGTGTACACTCTGAGGTACATTGAATGTCATGCTCTTGGGATGCCATTTAACCAAAAAGACTTTGCTAAGTCCAACGCGAAGACTATGAGGGATAAGATGGCGATCGATATATTTAAAGAGCTTCCTGACCAGCATGAGAAAGAAAACGATGACATTGCAAAAAACCTTGGAACATATGATGTATGATAGATTAGGATTTGTGTGTACTTGAACTTGATTTGTATTAGGATTTGTACTAGGATTTGAACTTGAACTTGTAATTTATGATAGATTAGGATTTGTACTAGGATTTGTACTTGAATTTGATTTGTATTTTTAATGAATTAGACGATTTAACATTATACTGGATGACCTAACAGAATACTGGACGACCTAACTGAATACATAGACTAAACACAAATTCTTAATACATGACAATTAGACGACTTAACATTATATTGGACGACCTAACAGAATATTGGACGACCTAACTCTGGATGACTTGCTTTAAGGTCTTGTGGAAGAATAAACACTACACGACTAACTTTAAGGTCTTCTGGACGACTCACTTGAAGATCTTCTGGAGGACTAACCTTCTGGACGACTTACTTGAAGGTCTTCTGGAGGAATAAACTCTGGACGACTTACTCGAAAGTCTTCTGGACGACCTTCAAGTTAGTCGTCTAGTGGTTCCTTACATTGTGGTTTCGTATGACCAGTTTCCTTGCAATTTGAGCATCTATAAACCCTGTGTTGTTTCCTGGATTTGCGTCCTCTCATCCTGGATAGCTCCAACCAGGATTGCCATCTTGATTTCTTTTGTCTTCCCGGACCATGTTTTACCTTCGGAAGCAAGCATGTGCGTTCCTCAACTTGTTGTCCAACACAAGGATATATATTTTCTGAGTATCCTGCAAACAAATAATCCTTTGAGTACACTGGACTTACAAGTGTGGAGATATGCAAACCAACACGTATTCCAGCAGCTATAGCATGAGAGCAAGGTATTTTCTCCACTGCATAAACACCACAATCACACTTTCCATGTTTCAAATCAACCATACAGTCCATTTTGCCACCTTTCACAAAGAATCGCCATCCATCAATTGGTTGAACCGTCATCGTATCTGCTATCTCCGATCGAACAGCAAGCAAGTATTCAACACCACGACTATGGTGACTTGGGAGAATCAAAGCATCATCTCTCCTTTTCCAAAACCACTTTCCTAGCTTCTCCCTTATGTACTCCAATAGGAACTGAATAAGAAATCCTCTAGCTCGCTTCAGTGCAGAATTAATAGATTCTGTGATATTGCTTGTTTTTATGTTGTACATGTCCCCCTGAGAATAAACCCTTGACCATAGGGTGACATCGGCATCCTCCAAATACGTTGCAAGATCCGGGTTTGCACTCCGTATCTCAGCCATGTACCGGTCAAAATCTGAAACCGTATGGGCATAAGCAGCACCTTTCACCAAGTACAAGAGATGTTTCCCTTTATACTTTTTGACAATGTTATCTTGAAGGTGATAATAACATATTCCTCGGGTTGCCCAGGGAAACACCTTGTCACACACACTTTTAATGGCTTCATGCCGGTCGGAGACTATCACGAGAGGTTGCTCATCAGATAAACAACTAGCCAATTTTGTGAAAAACCATTACCAAGAAGGGTCATCTTCAGCATCTACGATCCCAAAAGCCAATGGAAATATCTGAAAATTCCCATCTTGGCGGTTGCAACTAACATAGTACCTTCATACTTCCCATGTAGGTGAGTCCCATCCACCACAATGACCTTTCTCTGATACTTAAAACCTCTGATAGAAGCTCCAAAAGAGAGAAATGGATACTTAAATCTATTTCTTCATCAAGTTCTATAGATGTGATAGAACCGGGATTTGCTAAGGAGATTTGCTCGAGATATGATGGCAGACGCGAATACCCATCTTCTACTGATCCTCTCACCAATATTTGTGCATATACCAGTGCTCTGTATGAAGTGGTGTAATCAAGCGTCATGCCAAACATGTTCTTCATTGCATCAGTGATATGTTGTGGATTCAACCCATCAATGATTCCAACACGATCAATGAAAAGCCTACCAACACACTTCGGAGTACAGTGTCTCCGTTGAGCGATTCGGTCTCCCACTGAGCATGTATGTGTTTCCACATACTTTGTTACCCAAAACGTGTTTGTTCCATGTTTCACACTCGCTCTCATCTTCCATCCACAACCACTAACCCGACAGGTTGCCACAAAGAGAGTTTTCGTTGACTTATATATTCTGAAGGAGAACTTACGCTTAACTGCTGTCAACCGCAACTCTGAAAGCAGTGCATCCTTGCTAACAAAACTCTGGTTGACGTATATACTGTTACCATTCGATCTTTCTCCTTCAATAGCATAAGTCTTTTTGAATTCTTCAAAACATATATCATCATCTTCTTCCAAATCCTCATCTTTAACCTTTCCATAAACACTGTAATCCTCACCATTCTCGTCCGCTTCAGCAACAATAGAGATATCAACATCCTTCTCCCCCATCCTCCTCCTCCCCATCATCCTCTTCCCCATTATGATTTTCATCTTCAACCAAATCATCATCATCTTCAAAAAAGTCATCAGCTTCATCATCTTCATCCTCTTCTTCCATGTCCTCTGAAATCGTTTCCACCTTGCTATAGTTTGATACACAAAGCCGTACTCCATGCGTTTTGGTTATCTCGAGCAAGTTTCGAACTTGTCTATCACTTGTAACATGATTTGGAGGAGTGTCTGGAGCATGCATCATTTCAGCTGGTAACAAGTAGGTTATCTCCACAGATTTTGTGCTCATGTCCAGGTTATAATCTTCTTGAACCATTGCAATAAGTTCAGCATGTGTTGAAGCTTCACTCAACAAAAATAGTCTCGCTCCTTTGAAATTATCAACCACAAAATCCCAATTAGAATCTTTCAAAAACCATTCTCCATACACTGCATGTAACTGACGCAACATCTGCAAAAATTCAAAATAAAACACATTACTAAACATAGAGAAAATGAAAGTTTACTAAACATTGACGCAGACGACTGACGGTTAAGTCGTCCGGAGGACATAGACGACTTAAGGGTAAGTCGTCCAAACATGTCATTTTTGCAATTGACTTTAAAATGAGATGACTTTCAGGAATGCCCTCTACCTAGACGACTTCCAAGTAAGTCGTCTGGGAAAAGTTAAATATTTAAGTTTTATTTTCCAATTACAAAAGTAACCTGAGACGACTTACAGGTAAGTCGTCTAGCTTTAATAAAATATTTGAACTTTTGATTTCTCAGAGACGACTTACTAGTAAGTCGTCTAGGAAAAGTTAAAGATCTGACACAATTCAGTCAAATGCAAAACTAACCCGTTTATCCTAGACGACTTACAAGTAAGTCGTCTATAATTTTTTTCTTAACAAATAAATTTGGACGATTTATAAGTAAGTCGTCTGTTTGCTTAGAAGACTTACCCGGGTAAGTCTTCGACGCGAACAAATCTGAAAAAAAAATTCAATTTCATACCTTTAACGAGTGAGATGACTTCCTAAGCACACATAGTCTTCTCCAACCACCCAGAACCTCAAACGAAAGTAACCCACGAAAAATAGTATGCTTGATTGGCTCTACCAAGCATAAAAATTTTAGAATCAAAAGCTTGAGTTTTTTGAATGAATATGGAGACAAAGTTAAAGAGATGTTGTTTTTTGTTCATAAAAATTAGTGCCAATCAATTTTAGGTAGTGTCAATCAATTTTAGGTGCAATAAGAGCTTCAAATTGGTTGTTCATGGTGGTTGTGGTATTGATGGCAATGACAATCTTGTAAATATTTGAAGATGATGAGGTTGAGAGAGTAAAAATGCCATTTTCAGAAAAAAAAAGAAAAAAACCAGTGGTATTTTCGTAAATAATGTGAACATATGGGGTGAATTGGACAAAAGAAATGACAAAAAGGGAGATGTTAGTTTTGTGTTTGACTTTGAGTTTTGAGTCAAATTTGCAAATAACCCTATAACCTTTGAGTTAATTAATTTAAGACTTAAGGTTTAGAGTTAGAGGGTGGTGTAGGGTGGGGGTAGGGTTTAGAAATGTAAAATTTAGAATTCTAATTAATTTTAAAAAACATTTTCTCTTAAAAAGTGGTATTTTTGAAAATGTCTCTTTAATGAATGTAAAAATGAAAAGTGGTATAACAAAAGTGGTAAACTTGAAATTTCCCCAATTAAAATGATAAACGACAAAATACTTAAAAATCATAAATATGACATGCAATTTTAAAGACCAATGCAAATAAAATTATGAAACTCAGATTTTAAGTTAAAAATCCTTTTTTTGGAGAGTAGAAAACTTCATATTTGAAGCTATATAGTAATTTTTTAAGATGCTTTAATAATTAGTAGGGAAATTGTCAAAAATACCACTTTTCTTGTACCACTTTTCAAAAATAACTTAATCACTTTTACCCTTATTTTTAAGAGGAAAAACATATTTATGACCCTTGAGTTAATTAATCTAAGACTTATGGTTTAGAGCTAAGGGGTGGGGGAGGGTAGGGGTAGGGTTTAGGAATGTAAAATTTAGGATTCTAATTAATTTTTTTAAAAAATGCCTCTTAAAAAATGGTATTTATGAAAATGTCTCTTTAATGAAGGTAAAAATAAAAAGTGGTACAACAAAAGTGGTAAAGATGAAAATTTTTTGGAATCTCTTCCTATTGTAAAAGAAAGAATTATTCTAAAGTATAAATTATTATACCCGAGTTCGAGTCTTTGTTTCAAAAAGAGAAAATTAATTACTTTAAAGAATCTCTTATATATTAAAATATGAAGCATTACAACATATTTTGGTAATCACGTATCATTACTATGATCATTCTTAAAATGTTTAGAAAATAGATTAGTCCATCTAATCATGTATTATATTTTTATTAAAATAAATATCAAATTAATTAGTAATGTATAAAAAATATTATCTATTACTTTCATAAATAAAAGCTACGAAATTACCTAATATGGTTAACAAATATATGATAATTAATCATTTCGATAAAAAAAGATTTGATAACTATGTATCTTCCATGATTTTTGTTTATTTTTCTTAAAATAAATTAAACAATCACATCATACATATAATAAAAATTATACTTTTCTTATATGCTATATTTTAAAATTTTTTAAAATTATAAATTAAAAAGACTGTTAAAATCCACATTTAAATTTTTGTGATCAATGGTTTATCTTTTTTGTTATAACAAACTACAAAGGATCATAAAATCATATAAATATAAAGTCTCAATTAATATATATTTATTTATTTCAATATCTTTTACATTAAAATATATATCTTATATAAAATACATAAATATGTTAATTTAAAATTTGCATAGAGTGGAAAACCTCAATTAATAAATATTTACATTAATAAAAATAATATTTTTGTTACAACAACATAAAAATACTAATAAAATCGTATGTGTATAAAGCCTCAATTAATAAATCTTTATATTAAAAATATTATATATCTATGTCAATATAATTTAATTTTAATTATATATCATATAAAATAAATAAATGATTATTTTTATTTATTATCAAAAATAAGTATTTTTAATAAAAAGATTGTTTTATTTATGTATTTACTCCAATTTAATTATAAATGTAATAGTTACTCACTTCTAAATTATTCAATATATTTATTATTGGAAATACGTAATTAATGAATACAAAATAAATAATAATAATTATAAGTAATTTGTATACATAATTAAGTTCATTTATTGCAAGCGTGGATCTCAAATGCTAGATCATATCATTTCAAAAATACAATTTTTCATATCGAAGTGAGATAGTGAATTATAATATCTGGACGATATCATTGAAACTCAATGTAAATTAAATATGGTACAAAAAAATATCAAAAATATGATCATACTCATCAATCCCCTATATATTAAAAGATGAGCATTTTTAATATGTAATATTTAATGTGTAATATATTCACATGATTACCATTATACAGATGTGTCAGCATGAGAGAGTTTCTCACACTTTCCATTTAAATAATATTTTCTTACTAGATTTTTGACCGCATTAATTTAAATCCCCTATATCCAACGATACCATATAATATAATTTAACTCCTAAAACTTTTATATAACTTAAGTAATTAAATAATTCTCGCTGATTGGACATGTATTAGATTATCACATTTGTAAATCAATGTTTTAGCATATAGTTTTGTTCTTCATAATACATTACTTTTCAAAGTAAAATATTCGAGAACAACTATTATCCCTTATATATTAATCTTGAAGCATTACAACATGTTTTGGTAGTTACGTGTCATTACTACAATAATTTGTAGAATTCTTAAAAACATAGATCGGTACATCTAAACATATATTATATTTTTTATTAAACTAACTATCAAATTAATTATTAGTGTAGGAAACAATATTCTCTATTCTTTCCTTAGAAAAAGCTAAAAAATTAACTAATATGGTTAACAAATATATGACAATTAATAATTTGAATAATATATATATATATCTTAATATCATTTAAATTAAAATATATATTATATATAAAATAAATAAGCATGTTAATTTCGAAATTGCATTGAATAGGAAGCCTCAATTAATAAATATTCATATTAAAATATACTAAATATCTATGTAAATATCATTTAATTTTAATTACATACCATATAAATAAACTAATGATTATTTTTACTTTTTACTATCAAAATTTATTGTAAATAAAAAGGATTTTTTTTTGTTTATGTGATACTCTAATTTAATTATATACGTAATAGTTACTCGTTTTTCAGATATTTTAATATATTTATTATTGTATAATTTATAAATAAGCATAAAATAAGTAATAATATGTATAAATAGTTTGTATACATAATTAATATTCATTCTGCGAAAGCGCGGATCTCAAATGTTATTTGATTAAATTATTTCAAAAAAACAATTTTTATAACGAAGTGAGATGGTAAATTGTAACATCCAGATGATATCATTGAAATTATGTAAATTAATAAATCTTATTCATCAACTTTTTATTAACAGTTAATGATTATACGTTTAATGTCTTATGATATGATAGTTAAACAATCAAAAATAGTATTTTACGTTATTAGTATATAAATTTCATATCGCCATCACCTAGTATTATATTAATGATCCATAACTATACATCTAGCGACTTATACATTTCACTCTTAAATAACTTTAGAGTATGTTTTTATCCCGTCGTATGTTTTAGGTTTTACGCCATGCCACTAATATACGATTCTAGGAATTCGAACCAAATATATTGACCTGCGTGGTGTATCTCTCGTCATATCTGTCTTTTGACCAAAGACTAAGATTTCATTTCTCTTTATTGCTTTCGCGAGAATTTCAAGACCACAGTTAGTTAATTTTCGTTCAGTGCAATTAGTTATGTTAACACTCCATCTAGTTAGAACGTTAATAATATTGACCTGGTTTGTTAAGATTATTGCATGAATTTGACAAGTATATATATATGGGACATAATAATGTTTATAATTTAGTTGTGTGTCTATATAAATATGTGTATATATTTGTATATATAATTATATGCATGTTATCTTTACAAAGAATGACAATGAAATGGTTATAACGAATTGTATATCGCCCATATGCATCACGCTTGCATACATATCATATACTTTGGTAGATTTCCTTACATTTGAAGGATTTTAGTTTTGTACATTGCAATGATTCAATCAAAAGAAAACCGAAAATTTTATAGATATTTCAAAACAATATAACACAATCGTAAAATTTATGACTTTTTCGACCCACGTGGGTTGATACCCTAAAGGATAACAAAACTGGCCTTCTCCATCGTAAAGTAAACCTCAAGGGACATCTTTAAAGAAACATATATGAATATAAAAGATTTTATTCACCTAACTAACAATGCCTAATTAACTAACAAAAGAATTCACACGCTTTACTACGACAGGACACAAATTATAGGTTTATAAAGTGGATGCAAAGTTGTGAAATTACGTTTTCCCTTTCACAAGGAAACAATATAACAATATTCAAATGGCTTTTGAGTGGTGTCGTATACATTAGGAGTAGACAAAATATATGTAAATTTTTATTTGATTCGTTATTTGTTTTGACTTGAACCAAAAAAATCCAAATATCCATAATTTTACGAACAAATCATATACTAATATGTAATATCCGTAAGAAACGAAGTAAATCACAAATACTAATATTTTTATGAACGAATATACAATTTGGTATGTTATACATATATTATTATATAAAATTATATTTTATATAGGTTTTATAATATATTTATTTATAAAATATATTATATTAATTATTAGAATTTTAAAATAATATTTTTTTATTTTTGTAATAAATTATTATTATTTTATATTATTTATTAAATTTATATTTATTTATTTAATTTTTATTTTATTTTTACGGATTGAATCGAATATTCATTAAAATATAAAATTTTCTGGATATCTGGAACACTGAATATCCTGATGGCTACGGATCGAATCTGATCGTATGACTAATTTTCTGGACGAAACGAATCGGATTATGAATACTTCCAAAAACCTGGATATTCTATTCGTGCGCACCCCTAGTATACATATGCTTCTTTTTTTCTCTAGATTGATTTTTTGTCTTCATGTTCTCCTTCTTCGTGGTTTGTTTTGGTCTTTTGCATGGTGGACCCCTACAAAAGCTTATAGCTCTGGTGGTTCGTTAGACTCGATGGTTGGCGTTATCTACTTGAGAACAATGGAGAGGCTGGCTACAGCTCACAAGTCAGTCATCGGATCTAAGGTTTGTACCGGCAGCTATGAGGGTTTCGATGACGGTGGCACTTTTCTCAAGATGGCGATTCCTTGTGAGTTTCACCCTTTTGGAACGGGATTTGCTCTTAACTGAATGAGTCTGCATGTGTGTGTGGTAGCTAGGTCATGTGTGTCGGTGAGGCGTCAACAATGTCAGTGAAGGACAGGGGTGAGAGTCGGACTTTCCTTTTGAAATATGGCGTTTGTGACCATGTGAAAACTCCAAGGGCGCCTCCATGTTTGAGTCGCCACTATGGACAGATTAGTAGCTTGTAGCTTTATATATTAACCTTTGGTTAAGTTTCCGTTAGCTAACCATTGGTTTGGTTTCCTTTTGCCTAAGCCACTTATGTATAAATATAAAACCATTGTACATTTTGCACGGTTAATTAAAAATCTCATTTCATCAATTCGTCTTCTTCAATATGGTATCAGAGCACAAATCAATCCACTGATTAGGTTACTCGAGCTTTTCTTTGCTATCATGAGTGTATCGATTCAGCAGTATTTTTCGACCTTTGTACTTACTTTGTGATCTCTTTTCTCGAGTTTCTTGGATTCATTTTGCTCGTCCTTTGCTATATTTCTTTGCGCTTCTTTGATTGATTTGATTGGAGTTGATCATAGTTTATTTTGAGCTGTTTGAAGTTTGTTTTGAGCTGATTCTTGCTGGATTTTTGTTTGATTGTATTGGAATCTCAATCTTCTTGCGCTTCTCCTTTGTTTTTCATTATGGTGATTGCGGCTAATACTACGACTGCAACGAATCTTGATAACAATCACATCTCTATGGATCAATACGAGAATCCGTACTTTCTCCATTCTTCGGATCATGCTAGATTGGTGTTGGTTTTCGATTGATTGACATCGGTATCTGAGTTTCATTCTTGGCGGCGATCGATGTGTATGGTGTTGAATGTCTATTACAAACTTGGATTCATTGACGGTACGATTCCTCCACCATTACCTACTGGTCACAATGCTGGTTCTTGGTCAAGATGAAATGATATGGTAGCAAATTGGCTCATTAATTATGTTTCTAAGAAGATCGGTCAAATTCTATTGTTCATGTCTACTATTACGGTTATTTGGAAGAATCTTATGTCTCGCTTTAAGCAAGATGACATGTATAGGGTGTATGAGATAGAGCAGCGTCTTAGTTTGATTCAGCAAGGTTCAATGGATGTGAGTACCTACTATACTGATCTTGTGACTTTATGGGAAGAGCATAAGAACTATGTGGAGTTGCTAGCTTGTACTTATAGACACTGTGAGTGCAATGAAGCTATGCTTTGGGAAAAGTTGCAACAGTAAAGCCATGTTACTAAGTTTCTGATGGGACATAACGAGGCTTATGAACAAACTCGTTGTCTCATCTTTATGTTGAAGCCTATTCTGATGACTGATGATGTGTTCAGCATGGTACCTCAAGAAGAAGAACAGAAGAATTTTAAGCCTTTTGTAAAAATGGACTTTGTAGTGTTTCAGACTTCAACTGTTCCTCAAGCAGCTACTACTGGATACTACAATGGTCTGATAGAGAATGCTGCATATGCTGCTCAATATCGCCCATATAACAAGATTGTATCTACACATTGTGGTCGTTCTGGTCATACCATTCAAAAGTGTTACAAGCTGAATGAATATCTACCTGGTCACAAGTTGCATAATCAATTTTATGGTTAAGCTCATGCTCGTGGCAACTCTCAATCTGGTTCACGACCTTCTAATCAATTTCAAGGTTCTCAGCCTTATTATAAGAAGACTTCTAATGTGGATAATGCGGTCATTTTCCTGGTGTTGCTAGTTTGGATTTGAGAAAGTTTAGCTTGAAGAATGTGCAGTCTTTGATCAATGAGCTCACCTCTCATGTTCTTCCAGCAAGAACATCGTCTGCTCCAATCAGCTATGTATCTTCACTTCCTACAACTACAATAACTCCACATGGCTGTATGGATCCTTAATCATCATTTGGTACTGTCTTTATACCCTTTCCATCATCTAATTTTCGCTATCATCATCAAGCCTTAACATTACAACATAAATGCCTTTCTGCACTTGCTTCCACTATTTCTCATGATAGTTGGATTTTAGATAGTGGGGCCTATACTCATGTTTTTTCTCCATTACCAATGTTTAGTGAGACTTTTCTTGTGTAGGGTGTGACAATGTCCTTTCCTGATGGTACTAGTGTTCCTATTACATATATATGAATCATCCATATAACTGCATAATTAGTCTTGCATAATGTTTTACATGTTCATTCTTTTAGGTTTAATCTGATCAGTGTTCACTCGCTTTTGCACCATGATAATTGCTCAACTCATTTTTATCCTCGTGATTGCTTTATTTAGGATCATAATCGGGACTTGATGATTGGTAAAAGGCATTTATTCAGCAATTTATACATTCTAGAGCCGATCATCAACTCTTTTGGAACAAATTTTGTAGATCATTGGTGAATGGAACTTATGGCATCAACATTTAGGGCATCCTTCTCTTACAAAGTTGCAACACATTCCTGCTATTTCTGTGTCTAAATCGAGTCTAGATCACTGTCATGTTTGTCCATTAGTTAAGCAAAAGAACTTGCCTTTTATTTCTCATAACAACATGTCATCATCCCCATTCAATTTGATTCATTTAAATACTTGGGGTCCATTCTTTGTTGAGTCTGTAGATGGATATAAGTACTTCTTAACCATTGTTGATGACTGTACACGTGTTACTTGGCTTTACATGATGAGAAATAAAAGTGATGTTAGTTCAATATTTCCTGCTTTTATTAAGCATGTTAAAACTCAATACAAGTCAGTGATCAAAGCAATCTGAAGTGATAAAGCACCAGAATTAGCCTTTCCTCAATTGATAAATGATCATGGCATAGTTCATCAATTTTCTTGTGCATACACACCTTAACTGAATTCTGTTGTAGAAAAAAACTATCAACACCTTTTGAATGTTGCTCGTGCTTTACTATTTCAATCAATTGTACACCATCTTTGCTCTTGAACAAACTATCTCCTTATGAAGTTTTGTGGAAGAAATCTCATGATTACAATTTTCTTTGCACATTTGGTCGCTTTTGTTATGCTTCTACATACGCTAAAGATAGAACAAAGTTTACACCACGTTCTAGTTATTGTGTTTTTCTTGGTTATGCTTCTGGTTATAAAGGTTATAAAGTTTTAGATTTAGATACGAATCAAGTGTATGTCTCTCATAATGTCATGTTTCAAGAGAAAATTTTCTCGTTTAAAACTAAGTTTGCAAGTGCTTGTGATGACTCTTTGTTTACAGAGAAAATTTATCTTTGTCTACTCCTGTTTCTTTGGATAATGCTGCATGTTTACATGTTTAACCTGTTAATATTCCATCCAATGTGGTTCCTGTAAGTCTCAACCTAGTATTGTCTCTGGTTCAAGGGATGTTGTTACATCAAATGCAAGATAAGTTTCACTTCTTCATACTCGATATAAACGACAAGGTAAGGCCCCTAGCTATCTTGTTGTCTATCATTGCTTTCTTACAGAAATTTCTACATCTTTATCCTTTGGTTCACCGTCTTCTTCTATAACTCCTTATCCTCATTCCTCGGTTGTTGATTACTCTTGCTTGAAATCCACCTATCAGTCCTTTGTACTTAATTGTACCCTTGAGACAGAACCACGAAATACACAAGAGGCCTTGGCTGATCCTTTTTGGAATAATGTTGTGCGATTGAAGATTACAGCTCCTGAGACTAAAGAGACTTGGAAAATTGTATCTTTACCTTCGGGGAAGCATGTCATTGGTTGTCGAAGGGTGTTTACGACCAAGTTTAATGCTGATGGAACTATAGATTGTCCAGCGGTGCGTTTCGTGGCTAAGGGTTACACTCAGCTGGAAGGAGTTGATTATATAGATAAGTTTTCTCCTGTTGCGAAGCTTGCCAGTGTTAAACTCTTGCTTTGCTTAGCTTCTGCTTTTGGCTGGTCACTAACTCAGATGGACGTGTCTAACGCCTTCCTTCATAGTGTTTTAGATGAGGAAATCTACATGAGTTTACCTCACGGTTATGCACCTACTAGAGAGCTTCCTCCTAATCTAGTTTGTAGACTGAACACGTCTTTATATGGGTTAAAACAAGCGTTGAGGCAATGGTATATGTGTTTGTCACGTGTGATTCTTTCAGCTAGTTTCTTGCAGCAACCTTGAGATAACACCTTGTTCATTAATCAGTCTGGTTTTTCTTTCATTTTCGTACTCGTTTACGTGGATGACATGTTGATTGCTTCCAAGAATGATGTTGATCTTCAAGCTCTTTAGCATGTTCTGCACAAGGCTTTTGTTATTAAAGACTTGGGACAACCAAAGTTTTTCTTGGGATTGGTGATTGCTTGCAATGCTTTAGGAATTCCAATTTGTCAGTGAAAGTATGCATCAGACATAGTGGAAGCAACATATAAGTTAGCTTGTAAACCAAGTTTGATAGCCATGGATCCTACTGTCAAGTTAACTCGTGAGCCTGGAATACCTCTGGTGAATATTATTCAGCATAGAGAACTGATTGGAAGGCTTATGTACCTGACCATCACGCGACCATAAATCACTTTTGCGGTGAATAATTTGACTATGTTTCTTTAATGTCCTACTAACATTCATATGCAAGCAGCTAACAAGGTCTTGCACTATATAAAGACTAATCGATGTCAAGGTCTTTACTATGCTACTGATAAAGAACTTTGCCTCAACGCTTTCACGGATGCAGATTTGGCTACTTGCCTTGAAACTGGACGTTATATAACAGGTTAATGTGGTACTTCTCTCATTACATGGAATTCTAAGAAGCAACATACCCTTACTCAAAGCAGCACTGAGGCGGAGTATAGAAACATGGCTTTGGCGACTTGTGAGCTTTTTTTTATTGGCTCAATTACTGCATGATTTTAGGGTGCAAGTAACAGTTCCGACGAAGCTACTTTGTGACAACAAATCCGCAATGCATATAGCTTCAAATCCGGTTTTCCATGAGCGCACAAGCACTTCGAGATCGATCATACTGTGTGGGATCAACTCAGGCTTGGCTTCTTGAAGTTGTTTCATGTGTCTTTTTCGAATCAGCATGCTGATATACTCACAAAGGCTTTACATCTAGGGGCATTTCCTTTCTTTCTCCAGCGGATGTCTAGTTTAAACCTCTTTAAGTCTTAAGTCTTAAATTGGTTTGAGGGGGGTGTATAAGCATGTAGCTTTATATATTAACCTTTGGTTAAGTTTCTTTTAGCTAACCATTGGTTTGATGGTTTGGTTTGGTTTCTTTTTGCCTAAACCACTTATGTATAAATAGGAAACCATTGTACATGTTACATGGTTAATCAAAAATCTCATTTTATCAATTCATCTTTTTCAATACACATCGACAAGTTGGTTTCGGACACGCCGTCTTAGAGATGTTGCGGAGAAGTTGAATCTGATGAACGGCTCGCGTTCATTGGAGATTTAAAGCTAAGCGCTTCAAATCTTCTTTCACACGCTTTTTCATCTCCTTTGTGGATCTCTTGTATTTATTGTTTCTCTGGTAACTTCCGATGGCTAAATTTTGGACATTTAATCAAATTATATTTATACGAAAAAGAATATTTACAACCATTTAAATAGTATTTAAGCACAATTCATTAGGTATATATATATTTGTAACGTTTAGTAGTATTTAGGTATATTAATGTGAACGAAATTTGGTTGATATATTTCAGTTTATAAATTATAGGAGCCGAATATTACTATATATTATGAGTAAAAGTTGGTTTAAAAAAAGAAGATATCATTCGACTTCTGTGAAATGGTTTCACGGGATTCAACCAATCTAAGGTAATGGGTAACCCTCGTGTTTCTATTCTTACTAAAAATTATTCGACTGAAGTTTATTAGATGTTGATGTTGTACAGATCACCACAGAACACGAGGCAGTTTGGTAGTCATCATTTCTCTTAGACAATTAGATACCCTTGTGGACACTAGGATTGGTTTTGATAATCATGATGTAATGGACTAGAAATCAATCATAAAGATATTTGACTCATGATAACAACAAAACCACGTTAAAATGGACTAGAGAGGAAGGTCATATTATGGTAAATCAAATTGCGGGAAAGAAGATGATATTCACGAATAATTTAAACCTTTTAAAAAGAAAGTGACAATGTGACTCTCTTCTTCTTTTTGGCATTTTATGGGTAACTTCATCACGAAATGATCTTTAAAAACAACTTCAGTTTAGTTAAAGACGCTAAATTTAACCATTGGTCTTCTAGCTAGGTAAGTAATAAAGACTGAAAATAGCCATGAACATTGTTTACCCATATATAATTGACATAAACTATTCGACGTACTCGATTATGTTTTCAGTTTCATGGAGTTCTGTTTTTTCAAAACAGTTATTAACTCAGCTAATACAATAAAAAAACTCTGATTCTAATGTAGTGGTTGATATCATTAACTATATATTAAGAGTTTTAAATTTAAACCGTCTATGATGGTTTAATGGTTTCACTAAATGAGAAGTCGCCATGTTGGTTCAGAACAGAAATCGATTTCTATCCAAATGAGGGCGGCGTAGTATTTAACTACCACGTAGATAAACCATACTTGTTTATCGTCAGTGAACCGGTCCACGGAAGCATGATTAGTCGAGCATCGACTTGAACACCTCTCATGTTTAACTAAAAATAAGAGTTTAAACCCCTATTTTTAACAAGATTCATTTCATAAAGAGATTGTGGAGCAACAAAAGAGACTAAAATGAGCAAAAAGAGTAAAGAGATTGACAAAGAAAGATTTGAAGAAACATAAACTAGAAGAAGAAAAAGAGAGAAAGAAAACCCAAGAAAAAAAACTGAAGAAATTAAATAGAAGATTATTTGAACTATTATTTAATAACTTTAACAATTTTAAGCAAAATAAATAATTAAAAATACACTCTCTTTTAATTTATTTACCTTTCCAAAATATGATTATAATCATTTTTTTCTTAGCAATATTTTATTAGTATGTGTACCAAACCTTATTTTCTATAAATATAAGACATAACGTCTCTCTTCTTCTTGCAAGCAAAAGAAAGAAAGAGAGAGAATGGGAAAGCTAATGGCAAAGAGGTTTTGCATTGGGTTTGGGTGTGGAAGAATTGGGACAAGCAAAAGCAACAACAAGAGGTCATCATCGTCGTTATCTTCTTCTTCTTCATCATCATTATCATGTAACAATAACAACATAAAATGGGAGATGAGGCCCGGAGGGATGCTGGTTCAGAAGAGATCAGAAGATTCCAACACTGAAGATTTAATCAGCCTTAAAGTCTCCACTGTTTCTCAGCTTTCATATGAAATCTCCATTGATGCAAACTCCACTTTCGGTAATAATTAAACATATTGTTCATATATGTTCGGATATTATCTCCATAGCATTTGTTGAAGCACATGTACATTTATATAGTTGGAAAAAAACAGACGGTATATTTTCTTGTTCTTGTTACTTTTGTTAAAGCCAGCTAGCTTACAAAATTAAATACCCACTTAGTTTCATATTTTCCTGGTAGAACTGTGGTAAAATTAAACTCGACTTTCCACATGTAGACATAATTCAAATAGCTAACATAAAAGTACTAGAATACATTGCAACTTACATATGTCAGACGTTTTATTTTGTAATAATTGACTTTTTATCTTTCAAAAATAAAAATATTAACCTTATGTTAGAATTTTGTAATAATAAAGATATATATAATGGATAGTCTTAGAGTCATCCTGTTTTTTTTGTTCAGTGTCGGATTGGTATTTACTATTTTCAGTTTAGCATAAATAATAATTGTGACTGTTTGACCAAAAAAATAAATAAGTAGACATTGATTCTAGTTTGGCTGGTAAATGACGAAGCAACTAACTGTATTGACACTTAAAATTAATTGGCTTATCTTTTGATACAAACGATCACTTGTTATACGGTTCCCATATACTAATATTTTTCTTCGCAGGTGAATTGAAAATGATGATAGCAATAGTTAGTGGAATCGAGCCAATAGAGCAGAGACTCTTGTTCAAAGGGAAGGAAAGAGAAGACAGAGAATACTTACACATGATTGGTGTTGGGGATGGGGACAAAGTCTTTTTATTACAAGATCCTGGTTTTAAGGAGTTGAAACTACTTCGTCTCTCTTCACCTCCCAGTTACTGCCTAATTTGATCCCTTATTTTATTAATTGATTAATCAATCGATTAATTAGCTCTAATCTATTTGTACCACTTTCTTATAGAGAAATGCGATAAGATCATAAGTTCTTGTAGGAGTTTTATGTGTGTTAATTTGTTGTACTGTCTTACATTTGTTAGGGTTTGAATTGAGTGATTAATTATATGTTCTAAGATCATAGTTTCTGAGTGCAAAAGTATTTGCATACACGATACTACTCTAGTTTTCAGTTTTAGAAATGTGGAAGGCTTTGCATGTGATGTAATATTTTCTGTTTACGCAAATACGTATTAGGAAATCATATATTCCATGGAAGACAAAATATAAAAGTTTAAATAGTATTACAAAATAATTGATGTTAAGGTTGAAAGGATCTTTTATTTGGATGGGAGTTACGTTCCTAGCAGAGCCGGCCTTGAACAGAAGCGGGTGAAGCACATGCTTGCGGCCGCCAAATATTAAGTACAAATTCGGCCACATTTTTGTTCAGCCTACTTGGCAATTGTGTCCTTATTAGTCTAATGAGGTCATGAGTTCAAACCCAGCAGGCCACATTATTTTTTTTTTGCTTCTAGCCTACAAATATCTAGGGCCGGCTCTGGTTCCTAGATGTTAAAAACCCTAACTGAAATATTAGAGAGGCTGTGGGATGTTTCTCATTCTTTCGTTTTGATACATGAGAATTTGTCTCCAATAAATGAGTGTTTAGATCAATTGTTTATTTTTTTTCCAAAATTCAGAGGTTTTAATTAATACTGATATAAAATATTTAAAGGTAATTACTAAACATATAGCTATTATTGGTTGGTATAAAATACATAATTTAAAATCAGCGTCAAAAGCTTACATCCTCTATTTCTTTTTAACAAATAGAATTTCAAATCAAAACTCTGAATAATCTCTTGTAGCAATAGGAAGTCAGGTTCGTATCACCAAAAAAAAAAACATTTTGTAATCAAATATAACTACCATTACAGTTGGAAGTTTGTTTTTTGCATCAAATATTGACTCGTTCAGTCATACAAATGAGTTAAATAACATTTTCAATTTATTTTCATCATAAATTTTAAACTGACAAAACAAATTAATTGAAGTAACTAATTTTATCTGAATTTATGGTGCATAAGCCTTACAACTAATTAATAACTTCTGTGTTACAATCATTTGTATTCTTTTTCATTATAATATGTTAAAAAGTAAATGAAAGTTATGTGTACATATATTATATCGCACGCGTGCAAACCGACAACACAAAAGTAAGTTGTTTTTTAAAGTGGTAGTTGAAGTACCAAAAAGAGCACTATATACTCAATTTAAAGTTAAATACTACTTTTTAAAAAAGACACAAATATTTAAAACTAACTGAAAAGTACAGTTGAGAAAAGGTTTTACAAATCAAATTCGAATATACACCACACAACTTTATAGTTCTGACTATATATTTCGCGCTGATAAGTAAATATATTCTTTAATCCGAACAGTAATGGTGCGCGCGTAAGAGGCGAGCATGACTGCATGAACAATTAGCGTGAGAATAGGTCTGGTGTCCGTAGCCGGTAGGCTAAGGTTTTGATTGGGTAGCTAGCTCTGGAATGGTGGAAACACACAATTTCATAAATACTTCGGTAATAGTATAAAAATAAAAGTCAGACGTACAAATACATGCATATTTACTTTAAACGTAAATTCACGTATATTCTTTACGAAAATAGAAAATAGTTGAACTGAATAATTATATATAGTATTAATTATATATAGTATTAATTATATTTTAGCTTTTAAACAACCGTTAATACTGAATTATGTAATCGATGAGATGACATTAATAATAATAATTTTGAAACATTGCTAAAATCTCATGTAATATTGTCAACGAATCAAATAAAAAATGGTTACGATAAATTTCAAATAATGATTAAATTATGTCATGCAAATGTAATTATCTCGAATTAAACTGTATTATCAGATAGTTTATATTTTATCATTTCTTAAATTTTATTCAGTTATAAGTCTATTTTTTAATTTTCCATGTTGTAGATGTAGATCATTCTATTGCCAATTGATAACAATCCATTGCCAATTGAAACTTAGAGACCATAAACACATCTTAGGTAGATGTAGATCATTCTCCAATTTGATAACAATCCATTGCCAATTGAAACTTAGAGACCATAAACACATCTTAGGTTGTATGGACTAGAACTGACTTTTTCTATGCAAAATCACACTAATACTAAAAGGCAAATATGAGGATCAGAGAGTGTGTCCACGTCGGCGCTTTTAATCAACCAATGGGAGGCTCCGATTTTTCCGCGTCATCAGCTCTCACGCGTCGTTGGGCTTCTGTGCAGCGAACTGATTCAAATGGCCCAGCATAGCCCATCTCATGCTGGCTCTCTCCCGTCTTTGGGCTGCTGGTTTAAAGTCTGTGCTGCGAATGTATTCAAGTGGCCCATTATAGCCCATCTCTTGCCGAGAGATCATTCCCCTCGATGCATTAACCCTAATTGCTCACAACTCTGTCTCCGCCCCCTTACTCTTCCTCATCTTCTCTTCCACCGTTTCATGGCGTCATCTTCTCTTCCACCGTTTCACGATCTTCATTCAATAGCTATGAATTCGCTCCCCACTCCTTTAACATCTTTAATCCGATTAATGGATTCGTTTCGCATCCCCCATCTTATTTGCTATATTAATCTCCTCTCAGCTTTTTTGTTTTCCACCAAAACTTCCTTTCTTCTCCAGCATAAATCAAACTATTCTCCCGATTTTGTTTACAGATGACTTTATCCGGCGTTCCCCAGTCCGCTAAAACCGGTGGCGAGTCCAACGTCTCCTCCACTCCTGTCAAGACCGGGGCCAATTCCGATGTATCCTCCGGCGATCTGAGTACGATGAAACCAAAAGGCGTAGCGTATGGCTCCTCGAATCCGGTGAATCCAACCGGAAGAACTGGTGCCTCTTCTGTCCTCAGCATCAGCGGTAGGGGAAAGGCCTCTGCTTCTTCCGTCGCTAAGGGCAAGGCTATTGTCTCCGACAACGTTGGAGAGGTGCTTACCTTCAAAGACGTGTCTTTCGGACCCAGTGAAGGCGAGCTCCGGTTCCGGTTGATCCACTTTTGGGAGGCTTGGAACGTTCAGACGAAGGTTCTTATGGGTCTCGAGATGCTTTTGATCGACGGGGAGGTATAGACCATTATAGCTTAGTAAACTTAATGATTAGATTAGTTGCTTGATTTATTCTGATCACCAGCTTTGAAATCCGAAATCTTATTGGCATGATATGTTTTACGAAATGGTTTAGTAGGATTACTATGATATTATGATGAGAGTTTAAACTACTTTAACAACGTCATTGCTTGATTAGATTAGATAATGAGATGTTGTGAGCACCATGATGATAATTGTTTGTTCATCTTTCGTGTTAAATAAGCGAAATAAACATCTTAATTGTTTTTCCTTCTTTTTTTTTTATTTCATCTAAGTATATCCAACGAGCTCTTATAATTTGTTCTTTCTTAAATGCAGGGAAATGCTATCCAGGGCTTCATCCCCCCTGGAAGGATTGACACTTACTTGCCTCTCATGAAGCCTGGTGCCATCTATAGGCTCACCAAATTTTTCGGATCAAAGAGCAAGACCGTTTATCGAGTAGCTGAGTCTGATGTCACTATTAGCTTCTCTTGGAACTCGGTCCTTTCTGTTTTCGAGGACAGTTCGATTAATTTTCCTGAGGATCGTTTACGGCTCAAAGGATACAAGGTGTTTGTAGCTGCTAGCGACTCGAAAGGTGATCTTTATGGTAAGTTTCCCACCAACATTACACCCATCTTAGACATTATGTTATCATCTGGATCAATATATTTTGGAGTGTTCAGTTATTTTTGCTAGGAATCGATTATAATAAAAAATTTGTGTTGATTTCTCTCTCTCTTGCATATTATCTTGGACACATCAAGCTTGTGAATGGGCAGGTTCCCAGTGACAATCTTCTGCTTGACGAGGTGCAGATAGCTGCTTCCCGCCGAGTTGAGCTCCATGTTCAAACACATGAGTGAGTTATCCTCTGTTTTTATCCTTATTCGTGAGTTGTTTTACTGATCAAATGGGTTTATGATGTTGCAGTGATCCGGTTCTGAAGATGTATCTCTGGGACAAGGCTGCCTTGGAGTTTGTTGCAAAGTTTAAGGCATCTGGATGTGCTGCGCGGGTTATCTTGGTCACCACCTTAAACCCGAAACGTTTTGGAGGTGTGTATTACCAACTTTAATTGTTTCTAAGATGTTAGCTATGGCTAAGATCATCTATTGTTTGGTTATGTTTTAGTTTGTAAATGCGGACCCATTGTTAAATCAATGTGAACCATATGATCGTCATTCAGATTGAATAGTTTTCTACATTTCATTACGTGACATGTTGATGGACAGTGTTACTGATTCCGAAACATGTTAATGATATTGTTATAGGCATTGTCTATGTGTCTACTACGGCGCCTTCACGAGTATTTATGGATGCTGATAACGAAGAAACCCGGTACTACCTCAGCTGGTGAGTTTTATTTGTTTATTAAAATACAAGTTGGATTACTCCACTACTCTAATGTCTGGTCCGGTATTCCACCAGGCTAAGCTCGAACCTGGATGTTGCCAACCGTGTCAATGCAGATGTGGTTACAAAGCCTGAGAAAGCGACCTTGGGTGATCTCTTCACTTATATGAAGGATGCGTCTGCTAAGGTATTGTTTACTCTTAAGCTGCCTCTTACATTAGTATAATAAATTATCTCATTGTATTTTAAACTTTTTCAGGTCGCTTGGTTTGAGTGCACAGCAACCATTGATGATGTTGTGCATGGTTCTGGATGGTACTACATAGGCTGTGGAATTTGCCATACTAAGGCTACCAAAGGGTCTACGACCCTCATGTGTAAGAAGTGTGGGAAGAGTGAGATTGTTGGTGTCCCGCAGTAAGTTGTCAATATCTAACTATGCTCATACGTTTGCTGCCATATTGGTTAATGCTTCTTTGTTACAGGTACCTGTCCAAGTTTTCTGTCTATGATGACAAAGACCAAGCCGTGTTTGTTCTCCTTGGTGATTCTGGAGAGGAATTGATTGGAAAGACAGCTTCTGAATTGGTTGAGGCATATTACCAGGTACTTAAAACACCATGTTTTTTCTGAGTTTTGTTAAACCATGCTTCTAGAGATTGGGATGTATTCTGATAATGTGTGAATAAATTTTAGGGCAATGAAAGAGTGGGAGAGGATCATATGATTCCAATCCCTCAGGCTATGATTGATACCATTGGTCAGACCCGGAAGTTTATTGTGAAGGTATCAGCTCACAACCTGGATGGGAAGACTCAGTCTCTAACTGTTACAAAGGTGCTCCCTATTGAAGCCCCAGATGCCAGCTCTGTTTTAGGAGTGGACGTTGGTGATGTCCCTGATAATGAAGGTGAGGATAATGCAAGTGAGCTGGTGAAAAGGGGTGCTGACAAGACCGAGGGGAGTGGTGCAAAGCGTGCTAGAAGTGGCTGATGGAGCCTTAGTACTGCTGTCTTTTTTTTTCCTTTCAATAAGATTATGTTTTGCTTTCCCATGTTTTCACATTTTGGTTGGTTTTATCTCTGATCTTGGATTTTGGTTATGCTTCATTATAACAAACTTTGTTGTATTGTCTGCTGGTTATGACATCTATTGCTTACTGCTTTTAAACTGAATATACAGTAGATCCTAGACACCAGACGATGTTTTGACAAACATGTTTCTATTCACTATATAAATATTATTCATTCATCTTCTTAGTGTATGAATGGAGGCAGCGTTTTTAGTGAATAAAATTAGTAATAAATAGGAGATAATTCTGTTTGAATGTTGTGATCAAAAATTATGACTAAAGATTATGTAACTCCAATATATCGACAGAAAAGGAAAATAGTATAACTCATTATACCACTCAATAACTCTTTTCTCTTTAAAAAGGTAACAGCTCAATCTTTCCAAAACACTTTTTTTTTCCTCTACCATAAGTCAGAAATCTTTCTCCGCCATCTACACGAGACCAAGCTACCCAAACGGTGTATACAGGGATCACCGACACAATCCGGATGGATCTCCCACCCCCTGACCAAGGCGTCAACGCTGGTAAATATCTCTTAACATGGATCTTTCATCGTTTACTGCATTTAGAGGATACTTGGTTAGCTTACATGAATGTGGGTATATTACATTCTAGATATTTTTGTCTAACAAGCAGCTGTTAATTCATCTGTAGATTTGATTTTTACAAAAAAACTTAGTTACGAATCGACCGTAACTCACAGGAACATTAGTAGCGCTTGAATCTGTAGACGGTTGTTTGTAGAATATTCCAAGTTAGGTTATCCAGGTTCATTAACAACTTTTGTAGTTTTGACTTTAGGAAAATAAACACTTTTGTATTTTTTTCACAAGGATTTCCTGTACTGATATTGCAAAGATCTTACAATCTTAATTTATAAATGCTCTAAATAACCTTCTGGTATCAATATTATCAAAACTGTCCCTTGAGATAAGCACAAGGGAAAACATTTTTTAGAAAAAGGGAATACATTCTCAGTTTTCTGCTCCTCCGTTTCATGTTCGTCTGTATAAATCCATCAGGCTTTAGATTTGATATAAAACTGCTACACTTTACAAGTCCATCAACGAATTGGTTACCATTGAAAGATCAATACAAAACACAATCGTTTCTGGATTCACACTGACCAATTAGTGTTAATAAGACACTGAGCTTTGTATAAAGCAACGCTTATGAAATATTGCTAATGACCAACAAACAATAGTCAGATTCTTTATTACCTATTGTTACCGATAGGGATCAAAACCTGAATGCACCGAGATTAGCTTGGTTGGCCCATGTTAGTTTCTTTTCTTCTCATACAAGAAATCGTCATTTTTAAATATTTGTTTTGTTTATAATACCAACCGTAAGTGTGATGAATATATACTAATCATGGAACACTCCTACACGTTAGATCTGGGGTAGGCCTTTAATATGCCATATTCCAACTAATATAATATTTGTAACTCTTACTACTACAAAATAACAATGTAATAATTCTATTTTGTTTCGTCAGATAGTTTCATTCTGAGTAAAAAAGACCTTAAATTACTTTATGTTAGTTCGCTTGATTGGTATTGGCTCAGACCTTGAAAAGATCTTTATCTATGCTACTTCTGTATAATAAATTATATATTTCCTTGGGTGTTACTAAAATTTAAATAACTAATGGCAAATTCATTAAAATATTACAATGACATAAGTATGAGTGCTTAATAATTTACTATAGTTTCATTCTGAGTAAAAAAAGATCCTTAATTACTTTATGTTAGTTGGATTGATTGATATTGGCTCAACTCTTGAAAAGATCTTTATCTATGCTAATTCTGTATAATAAATTATATAGTTCTTTGGGTGTTATTGAAATTTATATAACTAATGGCAAATTCATTTATATATTACAATGACATAAATACGAGTATTTTATAATTTACTGTATGTGGACGCAGGAACTTCGTCCGAGATGCCATTGAAAAGAAAACGGGGACGCCCGCCCGGTTCACGCAATAAAACGAAAGGTGTGTCCTTATTGTAATAAAAAATAATTCCAACTGATAAACTTTTGTTGAATAGTATTCTAATTATGATATTTCTCAGTTCATCAACTAAACGTACGTCCAACATTCAGACCGACATAATATGATTGTAAGTCTGAATGTATTATCCTAACCTATTTATTTAATTTTTAATCACAAACTAAATGTGGTTAAATTTGAAACAAACAGGTGGATGTGAAAAATGCGATTATTATGGTATGCAATGTCCTCCGATGCATATATTTAAAATTACATCTTCATACACTAACTAATTAAAAATACATTAGTCAAGCAGAAGAATGCACGCAATATGAGAAGAGCTATTTTGGTGTCAAAACGAAAAACAGCTCCGTCCCAGAGTAAGAAATATAATTAACCAGGTATATTGATAATAAATATATTTATTATTCTAATTGTCAATGTTTTCGATGCATATTCAGACCCTTCCCCGCTGCATAGCTTGCGCCACACCAGAGCAAAAAAAAAGGTAAATACTATGTCAAGCTATCAAATGATTGGAAAAAAGACATATTTGAGAAAACATAATTTCTAGGGAATTCAATAGAACCTGCGATAGTGAATAATTTTTAAATTAGTAATGAAACAAATTCTATGAAATATTAAATATACACCAGCTAATATATCAAGATAAAATTATAATATTGAATTTTTATTAAAAATATATCAAAATAAATAAAAAAATATGTGAAAAATAAAATATTCACAAACGAATATATTGAAAACACAGAAATAAACATTATTTCAAAGGGAATTCAATAGAACCTATGAAAATCAATAATTTGTAAATTAATAATGAAACAAATCTTATCAACAATTAAATATACACCTGCTAATATATTAATATAAACATATTAATATAGGCGTATTAATTAAAAATATATCAAAATAAATTAAAAGAATATGTGAGAAATTAATCTTCACAAACGAATATATAGAGAAAATTGAAATAAAAAAAATAAAGATATAAATCATGTATCTACAATATAATCAAAATTTTTATTTAGTAACTACAATATTCCAAATAATTCAAAATATCTAAAACAAACATCAATATGATAATAAATATTAGTATTTACAACCTCCTACGTAGATAAAATTAATTTAAAAAAACCAATAATATATAGTAGCTTATATAGAAAAACGTAACAGTTCTGTGGTAAAATGTACACCAAATAAGATATTATGTCAAATCAAAAATAAAATTATTAACCTACGTAACATATTATACATTTAAACTAATATTACTATAATTAAGTAATATTTATATATTATCATGATTGTTAGTTAAAAAATTAATCTACATAAAACTCTAAAATACTCAACACAATAAGTGATAACTTTTTCAAAACGTATGAATTTAGATAAAGCTACTACGTCTAAAGCCGATGAAGACCCAATTGTGACATGCTCGAAATGTGGGGCACTAATGTGGACTTCGGAGAGCACTGGTACAGACTCGAGAACAGGCGAACCAACGTTCACAATATGCTGTAACCATGGACAAATAAGGCTACCTCCGATCAGGCAACCCCCAGACGTGCTGACAGAACTTCTTCAGTGCAAATGGTTCCAAGACACTATTCGAGTTTACAATGCTATATTGGCTTTCACATCCATTGGAATGAAAATGGAATATAGTGTGGTGCACTCACCTGGTCCTTATACTATACGTATACAAGGTCAGACCCACCATAGAATTGGCTCGCTCATACCGCAACGAGGCAAGCTACCGGAATATCTGCAGATATATATATTTGATACGGGAAACGAAGTCAGGAATCGGTTAAATGCGATGGGCCAAAACTCTGGCGAAGGTAATCTTGATGCAGAAACCTTGGAGCGCCTTATCGAGATGATTGATGAAAATAATTGTCTAGCCAAAATTTTTCGGCGCGCACGAGATCACTATGAAAGCGTTGGGGAAGAGTTTACTATAAGATTGCTTCAAGACACAGGGAAAGGAAAAGAATACGATCTTCCAACTACAAATGAAGTCGCAGGCCTAATCGTTGGGGATATGTCATCGTCTGTTGGGGAACGAGACATAGTGGTCCAATTCCAATCTGACACTTTACAGCAGATACGTGATGACCACCCTCTGTATATGAGCCTCCAATATCCACTTCTATTTCCATATGGTGAGTATGGTTATTACCCCGCGATCCCATTACATCTCGAGTCAGGGAATTCAAGGATAAGGCAATTCGTAACCATACGCCAATACTACGCTGCTCAGATACAGACGCGTCTTAGTCAGGGGTTGACGTTGATTAAAGGTGGTAGACTCTTCCACCAATATGTTGTGGACATTTATACTGCAATCGAAGAAGATCGGTTAAGGTGGGCGAGGAACAATCAAGATATCTTGCGAGCCGAGCTCTACAGTAATGTGCTTGATGCTGTTTGCAAAGGAGATACCGATGCTAAAGTTATAGGTCAGAAGTACATATTGCCCCCAAGTTTTACCGGTGGGCCCAGATACTTAGCTGAAAAGTATCATGATGCAATGGCTATCTGCATGGAATTTGGGAACCCAGATTTGTTTATCACGATAACGGCTAATCCTAACTGGGGAGAGATTAAAGAGCATCTTGCGAGATATGGTGGAGGTTCTCCGAATGATAGACCTGACATTGTGTGCCGAGTCTTCAAAATAAAGCTAGAACAGTTACTCAAGGATTTAAAAAGAGGCACTTTTTTCAAACCATATACCGCAATTTTACACAGGATAGAATTCCAGAAAAGGGGGCTCCCTCATGCTCATATATTGATGTGGTTTGGGAACTCTACAAGAACACCAAGTGCAGAAGAAGTGGATGAGATTATTTCGGCTGAGTTACCAAACAAAGAAGAGGACCCGGAAGCATACAATTTAGTGACAAAACACATGATCCACGGTCCATGTGGAGCCCTCAATCAGAAATCGCCGTGTATGGAGAATGGTACGTACACGAAAAAATATCCTCGACTGTATAACGAGTCTACCTCGATAGACAAGTCAGGGTACGTATTGTATCGCCGACGACGGAACCAAAATGCGTCTGTGGTAAAGGATGGAGCAATCCTAAACAATGAATTTGTTGTACCTCATAACATTGAGCTACTAAAGAAGTACGAAGCTCACATTAATGTTGAATGGTGTAATCGTACAAATGCGGTGAAGTACTTATTTAAGTACATTACTAAGGGTGTTGACAGAGCAAGCACCGTAATTGAAAAGGGTTATAACACAACTACCTCTGACACAGTGGGCTCTAGCAGACCGAAGGAGAAAGTTATCAGGCAGCGGAATGAGATCCAAGAGTTTGTTGAGGCTCGGTATTTATCAGCATGTGAATCATTGTGGCGAACGTTCGCTTTCCACATTCACAAGCGAAAGCCGGCAGTCGAGAAGCTTATCATTCACTTAGAAGGTGAACATAATATCACAGTTAAAGAGACTGATAACCTCAGCCGTGTAATTCGCAAGCCAAGGATTGAGAAGACAATGTTCACTGAATGGATGGTCTTATGCAGAAGGTCAGCGTTTGCACGTACATTGACTTATGTTCAAATCCCAGAATTTTTCGTGTGGAACAACAGTACCAAAGTATGGTCCGAGCGTAAGAAAGGAAAAAGCATTGGAAGAATCGTCGCTGTTCATCCATCGGCAGGTGACCGTTACTACCTAAGGATCCTCATAAATAAGATCAAGGGTCCTAGAAGTTATGACGAGCTAAAAACATTTAATGATGTGGTATACCCTGATTTCAAATCAGTATGCGAGGCACGAGGCTATTTGAAAGATGATGTTGAATGGCACGAGACTATGTTAGAGTCTGCTAGATCATCTACCCCATATCAGCTCCGCGATTTGTTTGTTACTTTCTTAAAAAATTGCTTCATCGCAAGCCCTAAAAATCTCTGGGAACACTCATGGAAATCAATGAGTGAGGACATACTCCACAAGAGACAGAGAGTCTTAGGTCACACAAACTTGGAACTGGAAGATGAGACTCTTGAGCAATACACGTTAATCGAAGTGGAAAAGTTGATGCGCATGCATGACCGCTCATTAGGTGATATTAAAGATATGCCAAAGATCAATCCTGTTTTGCTTAAGGAACTGGGGAACAGCTTGTGGAACCAAGAACTGGATTACGATATTGCTGAGGAAACCCTACGACATGACTTGCTGTACAACCAACATAACCCCGAGCAACGTACGATTTATGAATCAGTTTTAGAATCTGTTGATAAAAAGGATGGAAAGCTAATCTTTGTCAATGGTGCGGGGGGAACCGGGAAAACATTCCTATACCAAACCATTATATCCAGACTACGATCGAGGAAACAAATCGTTTTACCAGTTGCTTCTTCGGGAATAGCCGCATTGCTCCTACCTAACGGAAGAACTGCTCATTCTCGATTCAATATTCCTTTGAAGCTCTCCGAAGACAAGCTCTGCAATATCAAACCAAATACTATGTTGGCTGAACTGATCGAGAAAACCGACCTCATAATTTGGGATGAGGCACCTATGACTCATAAACTTGCTTTTGAGGCACTGGACAAAACGTTGAAGGACATATTGTCTAAGAAAGATCCTTCTGCAAAGGATCGAACATTTGGGGGAAAGACAGTTTTGCTCGGTGGTGATTTTAGGCAGATTTTACCAGTGATCCCACAAGGTAGTAGAGCTGATATTGTTCTGGCTTCAATAAGTCATTCATATCTATGGAATAGCTGTCAAAAGTTCTCTTTAAAAACTAATATGCGAGTCAATCAAGACGAAAGAGAATTCTGTGAGTGGCTTCTTAAAGTCGGTGAAGGTTGCCCACAATCAGAAGAAGAGGATGAAGATGATGGCTTTGGTGAACAGATGATTAGTGTTGACACCTCATTAACTCTGGTGGATAAAGAGGATTGTTTAGACCAAGTTGTTGGCGCGGCTTATGGAGAAGTTGACCAAATAAGGCCCTCCCATATCTTCAACACTAATAAAGCTATACTTACTCCCCGGAATGAAACAGTCGATGATATCAATGCATATGTAATCTCCAAAACCGAAGGGGAGTCAAGAGAGTACTACAGTCACGATAGCTTTGAGATCTCGGAAACTCAGTCTGACCAAAACGATGCATTATACGCGATTGAGTACCTCAATTCCTTGGATTATCCAGGTCTGCCATCCCATAAGCTGACACTCAAAGTTGGGGCTCCAGTTATGCTTATGCGAAATATAAATCAGAAAAAAGGATTATGTAATGGTACCCGTATGATTCTAACACACATAGGTGAACGAATCCTCAAGGCGGATATAATCACGGGTTCGCACATTGGCAAAGAGGTTTTGATTCCGAGGATTGTTCTCTTGCACGACGAAACAAAGCTACCGTTCACTTTGCGCCGACGCAATTCCCCATCAGATTGTGTTATGCAATGACAATCAACAAAAGCCAAGGGCAGAGTCTAAAAGAGGTTGTTCTATACTTACCTCAACCGGTCTTCACCCATGGTCAACTCTATGTGGCCCTCTCGCGAGTAACCAGCAAAGCAGGACTAAAAATCATTAAGGGTGCAGACTCACACACACAGAAAGTGAAGAACATAGTATACAAAGAGATATTCAACCGCCTCCGCTGCAATGAGAGTACGTCAAATTTCATTTCCTAAATTTACTTCCGAAATTTCAAATAAACAACAATTTAATAGTTCTCGCTTATTTTCAACCAGTATTCTAGCTATCAGCAATGATTTCAATCTTGGAATTTCTTCACTGACCATGGATATCTCACTATTTTCTGGTATGTCTACCTATTCCACAAATAAGACAAATTTATTACACTTAAAATGTTATTTCGCTCATGTATATTAAAAACATTTCAGGTTCTCCAACGCAAAAGATTTCACTCGCATATGGACACCAACTTCGTTCCCCATTTTATCATACTATCTATCATTTCCACTTTTTTTTTTTTGATTTCGGACCTTAGTATCTGCTCTTTAAAATGATAATTGCTTTCCACTGCTTTAAAACAAATTATTTTCATACCAAAATTTTATTGAGCCGCGAAAATACTGATCTCTAAAACGCCACCCATTTATTCAGAAATTCTAAAAAATATCATATAGATGTTGTCAATTAAAAAAAATAACTTATCGAATAATATTATATGTCTATGGGTTATTCAATACTTATAATTTCGTCGTATGTGGGTTTAAAGATTGTTATTTAAACAATACATGAATGGATATACTTTCCGTGAAACTAATATATTATTTTGGCCTTTTTATAATCCCAGCTAATAACAAAACAAAAAAACAGCTATAACTAATAAAAAACTATATATTATTTAGTTATTAATTGGATTGAAGTTATAAAAGAAAAATTTGTCAATAACAACCATGTAACATTATTTCCATTACATTCTTATTCAAAACCCTAAAACAAATTTACATGGATTCGTCCTTATTAAAAACAAAGTATGTTGTCTTTACTTAACCTATGGAAATATCCCCATACATTACAAAATTTGGTATCATAACATCTTCGCCAAAATAACAATTTTATGCAAAATAACGTTATAGGGATAATCCCCAAGGATACCATCTATCAAAGAACCCACCAACTTGAAGAAGGCTTTCCTCATGGCCCTATAACAGTATATATAAAGAATATTTAGGAAATCAAAATTCACCAACCATGTTATATCCAATCACGCACCGGCTTTCTATGCTATGACCACCAAGTAAGCTTTATCATAACACTATCACATAACACTATCAAATTGAAAAGAATAGTAAATACAAAATCATCATCATCACAAGCATAATACCTAACCTTTCACAAGGTAAGTAAGTCATTTTTGAAACACATAATTAAAAAAAACTACATATTTCTTCTAACCATGTCATAAAAATAAATATGAGTGGGTTATTATATGTCAAAAAGTTATAATTAGATAAGAAAATATTATCGATTATTTTGGTCAAAGAAAGACGTTGATATATCAGTTTATTGGTTCCTTCAAAATCTGTGGTGATAGTATGACAACACACACGTATTAGCACAACAAAAAAACTTTTGCATTAAAAATTACCCGGGCGTAGCCCGGGGAAAGGACCTAGTGCTAATAATATCTAAGTTCTGATATATAATTGATGGCAACCATTCAGAAAGATAACATTTGTTTAGAAAAATTAATTGCTCACTATACAAACAATACGTCACCGTATGACTACATATTTGGATAAAGTAATGTATTAAAACTATACATAATATATGAATCATATAACAAATCTGTGAACTACTATGTATTATTTTGCTGACATCATCAACATAATTTTGATAGCTATACAAGTGTATCGGGTTTGTGACCTGGTAATTTCTGATGATATTTAACATATTTTGACATGTTTAATATTTTATCTCATATTCTTTCATGTATAATATTGTATATTGAATGCATGATTTATGTGTGTTTAATTTATTTTAATCAGTTGGATATGTGTTATAATCCATTTTTGAAAGACAATTTCATTTGCTGATGTCATATTCTAAATCCTACACATTTCTCTGCTATCAAAATTATATTTATGGTGTTAACAACATTACACATATTCCTTCATAAAAGTTGTCATGTGATTCATATGGTTCAGTATATTAATTTTGTCAAGATGTGTGACCATTTTGTGATATATTATTCGTGTAGCTGAAAATCATTTTTTTCTTTTTTTTAATCTAAAATAGAAGACGTGAACATAAATATTAAGCTTAACCTAATATATTTCCTGCCACATATATATATATATATATATATATATATATATAATACAATAGAAAATTAACATTTAATGTATACATGTTAATTTTATACCATTTATATATCACTCTATGTTCTATATTTCTATTTACATTCGTGAATATTCCATGGTTTTCTTACATATGGAAAAAGTATTTAATGTTTTTATGAACTTTTATAAAATGTAAAAACTGTATTCAACACCTTTCTACCTCATTTAAATATTCAAAAAAAATTATTCAGTCAGCAGTTATATATAGTATGATTTAAGTTTTTATCATACGTTTGTTGATATTCACTGATTTTCTTATAAATATAAATAATATTTGATGATACTGGTCGTACTTTCATAAAATATTAATAGACTTGGATTTTTTTTGAGAAAAATCGATTTGGATTTCATAGCATTCTGTATTAATTATGGCATGTTTGAAACTTTTAAACCCAACTGAATAGTTTACTCAAAATTTTAATATGTTTAAAGTATGATATATTTCGGTTGAATAATTACTTCAATGAAACAAAGTTAAGTAAGTAGTAGTACTGGTCTAGCGGTTTTCATTTGAATAGAAGTTATCTTAAAGATTGATGTTGATTTCTTTTTTCTATTTGAGTGGTCAGATGAAAATAGTTAGATAATTTTACTTTTGAGAGGAATGGATCTTAGCTAGGGATGTTATAATTGGTGGTAAAATAACCCTATCTGACCATAACCCGAAATGAACCATCATAAATTGCAAAATCCAAAAGAAACCCTATACCATTAGGAAATCGGAGAAAACCGTATAACTTTAGGGTTACACTCTATTTTGAATATTTAATTGTCAATCATGTTTTTGACACAAGTTTGTTAACTTTCAATCTGCAAATTTGTATTAAACCTTTTTAAAATGTTGTAATCCTTAGTTCAAAAAAAATGTTGTAATCCTTAGTTCAAAAAAAAATGTTGTAATCCTTAGCCTTGATCTATTTATAAACCTCTTGCACGAATATGAACGTCTAGACTACTACCAATTAATTACTAAACTCCTTCGCGTTGAAATATCACTGCGTTATATAACCAAAGTTAATTAATATTAAATTTACTTTCAATCATTCAGCTCGAAATAACAGTTTAGTGTTAAAAAAAAAAAAAAAAAAAAAAAAACAGTTTAGTGTTTATTTAGTTTTACCGGAACGGACTATCGGAAATTCGGATCAACATGAAAAAACAAATTCAAATTTACGTTGCATGGATACATATTGTGAGACATAAAACGACATCGTTTCCAAGCCTCAAAACAAAAACAATCCAGCAGCACCAACAAAGACAACGTAGGAAGAAAAAGAAGAAAAAGAAGAAGAGGCCGAGTTGGTAGGCTCATGTCCCTTGCCTTTTAAATCCTCTTCAGGTTGCGCAAGCTCATCAGCTCCTCTTCCAGTATTGAACGGCGCGTAATCTTCCACGACCTCGACTCCTCCCGGCGCAAGATCTATAGGGACTTCATAATCCGAGTAATCTGTACCGTCCGTTGAGTTTTTTCCGACGAGAGGCTCTGGGGGAGATTGTACAGTGGTGGTTGGCGTCGTCGTCGTTGGTGAAGGATGTGAAGATGAATCGGCGGCGTAACTTCCACCGGCTAAAGCAAAACCTATGAGAAGGAATAAGAAAGCGAATCTTCGAGCCATATATATATAACTAGGTTTACGTAGTATAGAACGTGCGTGTGTGAGACCAAAAAAATTGATGCAGCTCTCTGTGATTTAGTATGTATCTAAGGTTTCTCTATGAGATTGAGAGAGATCGATTGAGGAAATGGAGAAGAAATGAATGAAAAAAGAAAGGGAAACTAAATTGGGAATTTATAAAAGCTATTAGGAGATGCGTATGGTTGGTAATTGAAACCAAGTGTTAGTTTTGTTGGTTTGAATTAATAGCTGTTCTTTTTTTGTATACTGTTTTCGCAGTTTTTGAGAATATGGTTCATTGATATAATTAGCGTTTATTAGTTTTGTTTTCTTGTTAAGTGACAACTCTGAATTGTGAGTTTATTAAAGCAGTAACGTCAAAAAGAGTACAGGTAAAAATTGGCTGAGAAAAAAAAATTGAATAATTTCCTAGACATTATGTCTAGTTAAAAAAAAATGATAATTGACAGATTATCTCTCCCTTCTCGTGTGATGACATGTCACTAATTAAGTTTATGAAGTAATGACACATGACACTTCAATAATCAAACTTTTAAAAAGTTAAGCGAAACTGATTACTTGATGGACTTTTATAACTAGCCCTACAAAGTATTTCACCATTTTAAAGTTGGGCCAATTTGGCGTGGCAGCCGACAAAGAGAAAGCTTTATCATCTCTCTAAAAACTCAGTTCTTCTTTTCTGATTTGGTTGAGGCCGGCGTGCGTGGGCTTATACAACCTCGACATCTGTCATTATCTTTCCTTAAGCTTGCTTTTGCTATTGTTTTTTTGGGTGTTTGATAGAGATTTCGTTTGAGTGGTTGTTTGTTTATGGTGGAAGATCTTTCCCAACGGGATCTCTGGTCAGAGTTAACAAATATGCTTTATGGTGACGAAGAATACGCCGGATTTGGTAGATCTAAGGAGCAGTTCACCTGCAAATGTCTTATTCTCTGTTTTCCGGTGGCAAAATCCATCAACTCACTCTACCTGGCAGGATCTCTGCTCGGTCTTTATCCTTTATCTCGCTCTGGTCATATGTGTCGATGGCTTCAAAGAAGCTGAATTTGAAGCATCCTTGGTTGGTTTTATTGTTTGTCTTCTATTATCTTGGTTCTAACAACGGTGTAAGCAATGTGGGTTGGTGGCGTGGTGGTGTATGTGGAGCAGAACATGTATAACATCCTTGAGAAGTTTCAGGTTGCTTGTTCCGCTTTATGAAGGATTCTTTCTCACAAGCTTTGAATAAGTGTGGTTTCTGGTATGTCTTCAGCTCTAAGGTTCCTCGGTGGACTCTATTTGTTGAAGCAAAATAATGAGGTTGAGAGTTTTCTGCTTTCCGATGAAGGTTTGTCTGAGGAAGGAGATTGGTCTAGGGTGTTGTACCTCTATGTTCGATGTTTGATGTTCTTTCTATATATATTCACATATCATGTATTTTTTATTATTATTATTATATAATTTTTAGTTTCATATATTATATTTTTATACAGTAAAGATGAAATTATATCATGTATTGCACATGGTAATATTTAAAAAAATATCTATGATTCTTAAAATAGAATTTGGAAGGAACCCATAATATGTGTGTTGTGATTCTGGAAAATCACTGAATGTCAAGGTCTGAGTTATTGTATTGTTCATTTTATAGTATGATTATTTTAACATTTAGTCATACATTTACAGTTTGAGATATGTATTATGTTAGTATTGATCACGATAACATGGTTTTTCATTGCTCTTAATTTATGTTTTGTGAAGATATTGAAATGTTCATGCCCAAGTGAGTTATTGGTTTCAATTAAGTTAAATTTCTATATTACATAATAATGCATATCATAAACCATAATACTATAAATGTTTTGTTATTTTGCAGATATGTGTTAAGGTCATAATAAAGCATGATATTTTTGAATGTGTCATTATCAATCTTCATTAGAATATAAATGAACTTCTACTCTATTGATCAAATCAGAACTTTCAGTTATGTTATATTGTTGAATGTTTATGTTTGAAAACCCACTTGGATGTTCGTTCTTTGTTTCCATTTATGTATGAACAATGTATTTTGTAATTATAAGATGCTTATGTTTTTTTTTTGTATGGTGTAAGTTATTTATTAAACTTTATAATCATTATTGTGAGTTGACTGGAAGTCTATCTACCCTTTGAAAAGCTACACAATATCAACTTTGCATGTGATTGAAAGTATCTTAATATTTTGGTTCCCAACATATTTTGGCATACATTTGTTCACTTGTGAAAAGGTAAGAATTTTGGTTATATCAGAATAATAATTTAATAGGCTATGTTATATAATTACTTAGTATAACTACCTATAAATTTATGAAAACATTTTTAGAAGTTTTTCTACTTCTAAAAGGCATTCTCTTCTCTAAACAAAATTATGACTTATATATCTTTGTAAAATTTTGGATGTCTCTCAAGAAAAAGACTCAACATATTCAAATTAAGCTACTCATAAAATGAAAAATCAAATTAACATATCTTGGATTGTACAAAATTGAATTGATTTTGGTCGACGTTGAGGTGAGACTTTGAACTAAATTTACAATTCCCTGCTATATATATTCTTATACAGTTTGTAGTAACTTAGTGAAATTGAAAATGTATGTCGAACGTTTAGTGTTAATAAATGGTATCCTATAAATGTATGTGTGAATGTTAAAATAATCATATTATAAAATCAAAGATAAGTTAAGCCTGAAATTTACAAATGTATGTCGAATTTACGGGATAACAACTGGTTTTCTAAAAAAAAAATTCAAGATAAAGACAGATGTTGATGCTACCACGACAACCAGTAATAGATTTAAATTCAAATTCAGTGTACCATTATAGTTCGGTCCATTTCTTCTATGTCGTCTTCTTTGTACTTCTCTCTTTCCAGATTCATTGATATTTTTCATGGGAAGCTTGGCTTCAAAATTGACATTGGTGAGTAATAATAAAATTTAATATTTTTAATAGTTTTAAAGGTTATTTTGTCAATTCTTATATTTATTTTAGATGTTATCGGTAATAATTAGTTCTACATCAATTCAATGGAATTCTCACACAGAGTAAAATGATTTAGTTTTTCTGAGTTTCTGTGTTGAAGATGAGAGGTATAGTCATTTCAATTTATAATATTACACATATATACATATATATATATATATATATATATATATATATGTGTATACTGCAAATTTTCTTTTCTCAACATTGTTTGTTATATATAATGAACGTGGAATTGATTGTCAGGCAGTATGTGACATTGTCGTTCAGTTTGAGAAAGAGCGAGTTCATTATCAATAATATGGAGATGCTAGAATATGTTTATTACAATCTGTGTTTTAAATGACGCGCGCCTTTTGCACCATGGTGAAAATCGCAGTAAGGCGACAGGCTCATCACCATGAACACCCTAGGCGAGGGTATGATTAGTAAGGCGTGCGCCATGGAACGCTTTGGCCATAAGATGAGGGTATCCAAGGTGAAGCAAAGGCGTGCCATGGAGACCAAAGTAAACTGGACTAAACCAGGTATGAAACCCTACATTAATTACGTAAATATTTAGGAGATTCAAAATATGAAACGTTTCAAAATCAATTAAAACCCTAGCTTCCTCTTTAAAAACTCAAGTTGCGCCACTTAACATAGATTTTAAGGTTTTTTTTGCTTAAGGTTAGTAATCTCTACTCTTTCTAAATAGGTGTAAAAGCCTTAAATTTCTTCTTTTACACTTTGTATGATCATTTACGGCTTGTGTTTCTTCTTTTGACGTGTATTATTAGACGTTATTTCTGTCAAAATTCAATAACATAGATCTTACGTGTATGATCATTTTTGCCTTATGTTCTTTACTTGTATATTACTCAAATAGTAAATTACTTTGTTATGTTTTTTCTTTGATCACAGACTGTGATCAATGTCTGAGGCTGCACCTGCACGTGCTGGAAGTGATCCAGGAATAAAATATGGAACCATGTTGAATAACAATTCCAACTCTTGGAAGTGTATCTTCTGTTTTAATGACTTTCAAGGTGGAATTTCACGTCTTAAGCAACACTTGAGAGGGGATCATAGGAATGCCAAAGCTTGTAAAGTATGTCCACCACATGTGAGAGAGGAGTTAATCAAACACAAGCAGATGAAGGATGACGAGAGAGAGGCTCGTAACATGGTTCTCCAACTAGAAGAAGAAGGTCTTGACGAGTATGATGAAGTGTGTGAGTCAGAAAGTCAGCCACAACGATCTGTCCATGCTAAGAAGAGGAGAGTAACTAGGAGATTTAGAGGTCCATTGGACAGGTATGTGACTACGCCTCCTCCTGATATTTTGCAAGGAAGGAAAGATAGAAAGAGTGTTCTTGGAGCTTCTGATGAAGAATTAAGGGAAAATGTATGTGGAAGTATAACTAGGTATGGATTAAGAGTTCCATTGCTTAATAAAGAAGTGCAGAACACTCTTGTCCAAATTAGAACAAGGAGTGGGGTAGTAAAGGATATTCCCTTATGTCTGATGGTTGGCGTGATTCAATGTCTAAGACAGACATTGTCAACTTCCTGGTTGATTCCCCTAAAGATTTTGTTTTCATTAAATCGAAAGATGTTTCAGAAGTGGTGAAAGATGCGACTTTGTTGTTTAAGATGCTATATAAGATGGTTGAGGAGATTGGAGAATCTTATGTAGTTCAAGTTATCACAGAAAATGCAAAGAACTATATAAAAGCTAGTACGTATGATCTGAACCAATATTTATATTCAACATTTTTATTTCTTTGTTTTAACAGTTTATATTTATATTCAAGAAAATTGCTTGAAGCAAAAAGATCTCAACTTTACTAGACTCCATGTGCTGCACATCGCATTGATCTAATGTTGGAGGACATTGGAGAGATCCTAGCATTGAAGAATGCAATGAAAAATGCATGTTCATGAATGGATATATCTACAGCCATATCCCTCTTGTGAACATGATGAGGAAATTCACAAAGCAAAGGAATATGCACATGCCGACTATAACAAGGTTCGCTACTTCTTGCATAACCATGACTCAGTTTCTCAAACTACAGAAGTCTTTAAGGGATATGGTCAATTCTGCTGAATGGAGTGAGTTTAAATGGCCCAAAGAAGCTGGAGCAAGAAAAGTTATACAGTATCTTATGCAAATGAGCTTTTGGAAGAATATTCGAAAAGCTCTAAAGTTGTTTACTCCTCTTGTAATAGTACTGAGGATGGTTGATGGAGAGAAAAAACTAGCTATGGGATATATTTATGCAGCCATGGACAGAGCAAAAGAGACAATCGCAAGGGATTTCAAGTGGAACAAGGAGAAATACGAGAAAACCTTTGAGATCATTGACAAAAGGTGGGTATTTCCTAATTTCAATCCATTACAAATATCCAGGTGATGTACGTTGCGAAGAAGTGGAAGAGGCTTGTACAATTGCATTACCAGGTTGGTCTTCTTAATTGTGTATTCGTTTGGCATTAATAGGTGGTTACTTGCTGTGTACACAATTGTTGTACAATAATTTTGTTTGTGTTACATTAATAGGTTGGTTCCGGATACAGAGACTCAAGACAACATAATGGCAAAGTTGGACGCGTTTAAGAACACTACTAGTATCTTCGGCCATGACATGGCCATTATGCAAAGAGATAACAAAGCACCAGGTAACACAAACTTGAATCACTTTTAAATAATTGATCTAAATAAATAGTAACAATATTTTAATTTTAATAGCCAAATGGTGGTCTTGTTATGGATCTTCAGCTCCAAATCTCAGAAACTTTGCTGTTAAGATCCTTAGTCTGACTTGTAGTGCTACTGGTTGTCAAAAAATTAGAGTGTTTTACAACTTGTAAGTATTTTTAATCACCTTTATTTTATATTTTAGGTGATTTCGTTTTACTTATAAGTTTAAATTTGATTTGTAACAGTTTCATACAAAGAAGAGAAATTGACTAGCACAACATCAACTAAACAACATGTTTTTTGGGAAGTATAAACCGAGCTCTAAAACGTCGAAGCACTAGAAGTGACAGTGTAACCACAAATCCTATGATTTTGGATGAAATTGATGAAAGCAATGAGTGGTTGCTTGGAAGAATGGATAGAGATTCATCTGACAATGATGATTTGGTGTGGGAAGATGATGATTTGCCATGGAAATGTTGTGAGCAAGGCAGGGTATGGGTGCTGAAGAACCCAACTATTCTACCAGAAGAATAAAAGGTGCAAGTTCATATTAAACATAAAGGAAAATGTGTTGCTAGCTCAAGTCAGAATAAACATAACTTACCATCATTGGTTGATAAGGAGGATGAGTTGGAAGAAGATTTAGATGAAGATGATCTTGGGTATGAGAATGTGATTTTGATGATGAAGATGGGAATAATCGCGCTTCTGAAGATGATTGTTAGGTTTTGTTTTTAAGTCATTTAATTTGGTTTTTTATATTTTGAAACTTTGTTTTTGGATTTTAGTTTTGAATAATTTTGTTTGAATAATTTGTTCTTGAATTTTCATTTACAGCTTTGTGTTCAAATGCTTGCAACTCTAACTATCATTGTAAAGACTTACATAATAGCTTCTCTAAGTGATAATCAAGGCGTGCTACTTATTTCGCCACGACGCAAGGCACTATAGGCAATGGATGTTTCGTCTTAGTGCGCCATGCGCTATTTAAAATACAGATTACAATGGTATCATATTAATCGATTCTCAGATGATATTTTTTCTTTGTATTTATTTGGTTAAATTACAATTGCCCCTTATAATATGACTTATTAGATTTACCCCCATTGTTAGTTATTCTTACATGTTATCGACAAATACAATCATGTATTGATTTGCATGAAATTAATGACTTACAATTATGATATGTTACATACTTTGTTTTTATTTATTACTATTTAATTGATAACAACACATATTATTTCACATATTTAAGTATTTGACTTCAAACTGATTTTTTTCTTGGCAATTGAATAGATGCATAGCAGTGGAAACTAAACTATCTTTGATGTAATCCAAGTTTTTTTTATCTAAGTGTGATAAAAAATTAATTTAATGTTTTTTAGTTTTAGTATAATGTCAAAATTTTATGACAGTGGTTCTAAACATGCATAAATAATAACATACACAAATATATAATATGCTAACATGAGATAATATTGAACATTAATGTAACCATAAATCTAAGAATTATATTGATGAATGCATTTGTATGCGGTGCCATCCACTTAGTACAATAAAAACTTTATGAATTAATAAATTATGATTTTAATATTTTATTAATTTATAGAGTTATTAGTTTTAAAATTTTTCTTTAAAAAAAGTATTTTTAGTATATATTTTATGCAAAATAAAAAAGAATAATTGCATTTGCATTGTTGTGTACTCACTATATTTAACAAATTCAAGTTTTCTCTTCTTTATTTTAGACTATTTGTTGTATCGGAATATATAATATATAATATAGATGTGGGTTTAGATGTAGATTAAAAAATAATATCGTAATGTTAAAATATTTAGAAAGAGATTTATTGTGAATAAATATAAGTAATATAATATTTTATTTGTATTTATATGAAACCATAATTATTAATTTATGATTCTAGTGAAACTTTATATTTGTAAAATATTTTTAAAATTTTAATATTTTAATATTTTATCGAATTATGATATATTTTAAATCCGTCTAACAAAAATTTATTCATTTTTTTCTGGTCAAATTATTTATTAATTTATTGTTTTAGTAATTTATTGAATGTTAATTTATTGAGAGTTTCCACTGTGTATATATATATATATGATAAATAACCATACACCCAAGTATATATATATATATATGATAAATAACCATACACCCAAGTATATATATATATATGATAAATAACCATACACCCAAGTATATATATAATTCGGTAGGAAGATTCCAAAACATGGCGGCTTATAGAATTGAAAGCATTTCTAAGTTGCACGGAATCTCTCGGAAACGCGTGGAAACTCAATAGAAACTCGTTTCTTGAAAATTTTATTTTGGAAACTCAACGGAAACTTGCGTTTCCATTTAAGAAACTCTTGATTCTGTTTTGGAAACGTGAAAGAAACTCTTTTAAAAAAGTTAAGTAGGTTTTGTATATAATTAATAAATATAGGGATATATTTGTTATTTTGATAAGTTAAAAAACCTAATTAATGTTCCCACTTAGTTAAACCTAAAAAACGTTTAAGAAAATACGTGACGGCAGAAGTTAGAAGCAGAAGCTAACAAGCATAAGCAAGGTATTAGTCTCTTTCTTTTTTGTGATTTTTAACTGTCTCATAATGATTTAGAGATATAGATACATAATGATTTCAAGGAATAATAAACTATGTTTATCGTTGTGAAGAATTACAAGTGAGAATGGCAAATTTGCTTTGTGACTAACGTGTCTCTGTATATCAATTTTGGCTTCTAGCAAATACATATGTTAATCACAATTGCCAATATTTTAATATGGAAAAAGAGCATGGAAGCTATTATTTGTTTTTGATTTCTTGACGTGAGCATCATGTCTATATGACTTTAATCTATATATATATTGAATACTGGGTACATGTACGAGTGCTGATCTGTTTTTATAATTTTTTTTCCAGAGCTATGAGCACATCAAATACACCTCTTTATGTGAACGATGATGACCAGCCAAACGTAGATGATAAGGCACCTTTGTGGATTTATGTGAACAAGTTAGAGAAACTAGCAGCAGGAGGATCATGGAGGTTTGAATGCAAATTTTGTAAGAACAAATATTCTGGTTCTTATAGCAGAGTCTCAACTCATTTGTTAAAAGATGGAGCTAAGGGAATTAAAGAATGTCTGAAGGTTACTCCTCAACAGAGAGAAAACATGAGAAACTTAGTTGATGAGTGCAAGAAGAGGATAAAAAGTGCAGCTCCTAGAGTAGTCCCATTGTCTTCAAGAAAACCATCTAATTCTTCTCTTGATTATGATATGACTTACAGTGCCATGAATGTAGATGAGTCTGATCCAAAGAAGAGAAAAAGCATGGATACACCTATGGGAAAAGCATTTAAGAAGGAAGCTAGAGAGCAATGTGATGGTGAAGTAGCTAGAATGTTTTACACGAGTGGTCTGTCTTTTAACGTCGCAAGAAATCCTCATTACCACAATTCTTATGTGCGAGCATCAAAGATCCCAGGATATGTTCCCCCTGGATATAATGCATTGAGGACTGTGCTTCTTCAAAAGGAAAGGAAGAACTTAGAAATGCATTTGCAGCCTTTGAAAAACTCATGGAAACAAAAAGGAGTCAGTATATGTAGTGATGGTTGGTCGGATCCACAACGAAGACCAATATTTAACTTGATTGCTGCAAATGAGAGTGGTCCAATGATGTTAAAGGCGATAAATAGCCAGGGTGAAATGAAAACGGGAGAGATGATTGTTGAGCTGATCATAGGATGTATAAAGGAGGTTGGACATGAAAATGTGGTTCAAGTAGTCACTGACAATGCTGCTAATTGTGTTAAGGCTGGTGCACTTATTTCAGCTAAGTATCCTACCATCTTCTGGACACCATGTGTGGTTCATACTTTAAATCTTGCTTTGAAGAACATATGCTCACCAATGCTAAGCACAAGAAACAATGAAGAGGTGTATGATGCTTGTGTTTGGATAAAATCACTTAGTGAGGATGTGACTTGGATAAAGAATTTCATTATGAACCATGGCATGTGACTCGTCATGTTCACAGAGCATTGTGGTCTTAAGCTTCTTACGATTGTGTCTACCAGGTTTGTTTTATCTTTTATTAAATTTTACTAATATTTTTATAATGCAAAAATAATATTTTTGTTTGACTTTAACAGATTTGCTTCCACGGTTGTGATGTTTACAAGATTCAAAAAGATAAAAACTGGATTGCAACAGATGGTGATCAGTCCTAAATGGGATGATTATAAAGAAGACGATGTAGTGAAAGCATCTGCAGTAAAACAAAAGATATTAGATGAGATGTTTTGGGATGATCTTGAATATGCATTATCTTTCACTTTACCTATATATGGTGTTATAAGAGCTGCTGATACCGATAGACCGTCTCTTCATCTAGTCTATGAATGGTGGGAAAGTATGATTCAAAATGTGAAGAAAGCTATTTTTAAAAAAGAAAAGAAACAATTAGGCGAGGAATCTATCTTTTGGAATGCTGTGAATTCTGTTTTGACATCTCGATGGAGCAAGAGTAATACTCCTCTACATTGTATGGCACATTCTCTAAATCCCAAGTAAGTTTTAATTTTTTTTATTTAGATTTATTGTCTTTTAGTAATATGCAAATGAAATTTTCGGTTATACAATATTAATATTGTATATTTTTGTTGGTGTAGATATTATAGTTCAGAATGGCTTGCTGAAGAAAGCAATAAGAAGGCTCCACATCAAGATTTGGAGATCACCAGAGAAAGAAGAAGTTGCATCTTGAGGTATTTTACTAATCAAGATGAAAGAAGAGAGGTCAATGTTGAATACTCCAATTTCTCTTTATGCTTGGAAGATTTTGGTAGTGTTGATGCAATGCATGATAGGTTCATCCTAGAACCTCTAAAGTGGTGGGCTGTTCATGGAGCTTCGGCACCAAAGCTTCAAACATTGGCATTTAAGTTGCTAGGACAACCTTTTTCATCTTCATGTTGTGAAAGGAATTGGAGCACTTACAAGTTTATACATTCTGCAACAAGAAACAAGATTGCTCTGCAAAGAGCAGAAGATTTGGTATTTGTGCACACCAATCTTCGTCTTTTATCTAGACGAAGTCTTGCATACAAAAATGGTCCCAGTCATATGTGGGATGTTGGAGGTGATCAGTTTGATTCACTAGATGAAATTAATCTTGGGAGACTTGAGTTTGAGGATCTTTCTCTAGATGAACCTGAGTTGGAAACAGTCATGTTTGATGGAGCCAATGAAAATGAGGTTGAAGATGATGTTATCAATCTTTGACTTGTCATTAAGATTTTTATTTTTAGTTAATCTACGTAATATTGAAGTACTGGTTTTGTATTTTGTTTTTGTTTTTATATGACTTTGGTGTTTAATGATAACTTATTTCAATTTCTTATGATTAATATAGAATGACTATTTGTTGATGTGAATTATTAGATATCTTACATGTTAACTAATATATATATTTATATATAGACGTTTCTAAAACGTTTCCAATACAAAAAAAATCAAAAATGGCGTTTCTGCGTTTCGAAACGTTTCGTTTCCGAGTATCCGTTTCCGTTTCTGCAACCTAGACAATTACTACACGTCTACACGTACCTCTCTCTCTCTATGTATAACGTGTCGCCTCTCTCAGGTCTCCTATCTTCCATGCGAATCCCGTTCCTCATTCTTCTCTCTCTCCTCTCTCTCTCTCCGCTATGTCTGATGCTCTCCAGAAATCCCGACAAGACCCAGATGGTGAATGTCGTGATTCGAAATCAAGGGTTACGGTCGTCGGAAGTGGGAGTTGGGGAAGCGTCGCTGCTAAGCTCATTGCTTCTAATGTCCTCAACCTTCCTTCTTTCCATGGTATTTGTGTCAAAACCAAGATCTTTAAAGTTTCGTTCTATATCTGTTTATAATTGAGATCATGGACAATTTTTGCATCTTTCATGTATATAGAATTGTTCGAATTGCGATGATTGTAATGTGCCAATGGTTTGATGAATCTTTTGATTAAACCCAAATACGTTTCAGATGAAGTGAGGATGTGGGTGTTTCAGGAAGTCCTACCAAGTGGTGAGAAGCTCACTGATGTAATCAACAAGACCAATGTAAGGAACATGGATGATCTTGATCTTGTTTGCTTTATTGCGATTCTTGGTTGGTTCTGAAGCTATTTTCTTGGTTTCTTGATTAGGAAAATGTCAAGTACCTTCCCGGGATTAAGCTAGGAAGAAATGTTGTTGCGGATCCTGACCTTGAAAATGCAGGTCAGTGTGAACTTTTTTCTCCTTTACATGATCCCAAGTTACATTCTTGAAATTGATGGGTCTCACTAATCACTACTGATGATGCAGTGAAGGAAGCAAACATGTTGGTTTTTGTTACACCGCATCAGTTCATGGATGGTGTATGCAAGAAACTAAAGGGGAAGGTAACAGGGGAGGTTGAGGCTATATCTCTTGTTAAAGGGATGGAAGTGAAGAAGGAAGGTCCCTGTATGATCTCAAGTCTCATCTCCAAAGAACTCGGTATCAACTGTTGTGTTCTTATGGGGGCAAACATCGCAAACGAGGTTCTTACATCGATCTTTTACATGATCCAGTGCATTCACATTGGATGTGACTAGTACTGTAAATACAATAATATAGATTGCTATGGAGGAGTTTAGTGAAGCAACGGTTGGATATAGAGAGAGTAGAGAAATAGCAGACACCTGGGTTCATTTGTTTAGTACTCCGTATTTTATGGTCACACCGGTAATAAATTTTCATACTTCTTCAGATGTCATTTTATGATTTGGCAAAAGTTTCTCGTATAGAGTTTGGTCAGTAACAATGAGGCTTGTGTAAAAAAAAAATAGGTACGTGATGTTGAAGGAGTAGAGTTGTGTGGGACATTGAAGAATGTAGTGGCTATTGCAGCAGGTTTCGTTGATGGTTTGGAAATGGGTAATAACACAAAGGTTAGTTATTAGTGTTTCCTTATAGAGAGGCTTAAGTAGTTTCCTAAAGCTAATTACTTTTTAAGAAAAAAACATCTATAGGCTGCAATCATGAGGATTGGTCTAAGAGAGATGAAAGCACTCTCCAAGCTTCTGTTTCCATCTGTTAAAGACAGTACTTTCTTTGAGAGCTGCGGTGTAGCTGATCTCATAACAACTTGCTGTAAGGACTGAACAAACCCAGAATTATCTTTACCATTATAGTGACTCCGTTTTGACTATTGTTTCACTGACCATTACAGTAGGAGGAAGAAACCGAAGAGTTGCAGAAGCATTTGCCCAAAGTGGAGGAAAAAGGTCTTCGGTTCACTTTAACTGCTTCTAGTTAGTGTATTGATGTTCTTTTGTGTGGTGTAAACACAACAGGTCTTTTGATGAGCTTGAAGCAGAGATGCTACAAGGGCAAAAGCTACAGGTAGACACCAATATATATATACAAAGGGAACCTATAAGCTTAGTTACTAGTATCTGTTTAACCTGCTTATCTCTGTTTGATTGCTTATTGAAGGGTGTTTCTACGGCAAGAGAGGTGTATGAGGCTCTGAACCATTTTGGATGGCTGGAGATGTTTCCGTTGTTTTCAACGGTTCACCAAATCTGCATAGGTAGTCTTAAACCTGATGCCATTGTTCATTACCGTGACAACAAAGCCTGATTTCTATTGATCGTCCCATTCACTTGCAATGAGTATTTCTTGTTTTATGTAGAGCCTTCTAGCTGGTTTATAGGGTCCTTGCTTATCAAAAATTTTGGTCCAATCCAAAGCTAGTTAGCTTGGATCGTACACAGTCGTATGTTTAATGTTTTAATCAAATGTACTAGATTCGCTTATGAATTTTGCTAGATTCACGAACGCGATTCACATGTTTGTTAGTTAATTAATTTGGTAACTGGTTTATTCTTATTTAAAGTTTTTTAATCAAACCCAACCAATGTACATCATATTAAATTATATCTAATTTTCAAAATTAAACTGATCGTACTAATCAAACTTAATCCAAATTATTTAAGTTTAACTAAAAGTTAACTAGAGCTTAACAAAAAGAAACTGAATATTTTTGTTTAAATCAATAATAAAACTGGAAAACCGAATTACTCAAAAAGGTTAAACTCCATTCAAACTAACCAAAATTTAAACTAAACAAACAAAATCAACCATGCAGATAATCTGAGAACAGAAAACTGAACTGGAATCAAACAGAAAACCAAATTTGAAATTGAACTAGTGTTTACATGAACGGTATCTTTAAAACCCGTGGAAATCAAAACCCAAAATGCAAATCAAAAAGATATATGAATATCCAATAATAAAAATCAGCTAGTTAATGATCCGCGCCTTGCGCGGGATGAAATTAGATGAAATTACTAATTTCGTTATCTTTAAGATAAGATGACATTTCTGTTTAGTCTAGATATCGGTTCGGTTTTAAGTTGTTTTCAGTTTTTGGTTGTTTTAATCTCCTAATAACAAATGTTCTAAATCCATATTTATTTTGGTTTGATCGGTTAAAATGATTGAGGTTTTTAGCTTTTTCGGTGATAAACCAAAAACGCTTATTATTTGTTTGGCTTCATGTTATATGAATTTTAGACAGTTCTCGTGTCAAACCAATGGTTTCATATTCTAACTTCTAAACACATGCAAAATAAAATAATATCAATTCTAGATATTAATTAAGAAAAAAGAAAATAAAAAAATAAGACGAATTGTTTCATTATAATTTGGTCGATGGTGAAAGGAAGCATTAAAAATAATATTTCAACTTCGAAGAGAATTAGAATCCTTACTTGTGGTGAATATTTAGTTAATAAATATATCTAAAAATGTGGTTGATAAATATATTAAGATTTTTATACGCGCTTCAAAAGCGCGAGATTTGTTCTCTTTTAAATTTTATAAAATTTATTAATTATAAGATTATGTATTTTATATAAGATGATTCAATATTATTTGTGTCATTTGTAAATTCATATATGTTTGACGTAATATAAAACTTTGTATATTTATACTCTTAGAAATTAATTTTTAAGAGTTTAATAATATCAATTTTATTAATAGTAATTTTTATGTAATTTTTTATTAGTAGTGTTTATTATATTATTTTCTAATTACTTAAATCTAATATAAGTTACAAACTTAAACAATTGGACTTTTATACAAAAAGATAATTTCTAGAGAAATGGGCTTTTGTAGGTTACAAACCCAACATATATTAATCAAAAATAGGAAATGTATAATGTATTTTTTGTTTGATATATGACCCTTTACAAAAAAAGTCATGTAGTCAAAGCGATTAAGAAAGAAAACTGACAACTTTACCTTCTCCCCTACTCTTACCAACATCATCAAGATGAAGAAGGAAGAGCAATCGTATGATTTTCACCCTAATCTTTACATTGACGTTAACATTAATGTCACCCTAATCTTTCACATTGACAATAATGGTTTTAAATGACACATAAGTTATCGCAGCCATTATAGGAGAATGAGTTAAGTTTGTAAGGTCTCGGGTTTAGGACATGACTAAAATTAATTGGAAATGCGAATCTTATATAGGTTTAATATACCTAATTTAATTTTCATAATATCTCCAAAAATATGATCTTAAGTGGCATATATTTTTATCTTGCCAATCACTCATCAATCTATATATTGCCACAACCGAAAACTGAAATATATGACAATTAATATCATTAATTTCTTCAACAATCACTCACCATAATAAAATATTGTCAAAACCCACATGACCAAAGTTTAATACGGTATGTGTACACTCACACGATCTCAGTTAATCAACTTAACCATAATAATATCACTTTTGACTACGATATTGATCCTTTTCAACTTAAAAACTTCATTTTATTATTTATTATACGTATTATGGTGACAAACACGTTACTCTTACGTGCATGAATAAACAATGCCATAACGATATACAAAATGTATAACATCAACCAAAACTTGCGTTAAAGATCATAAGCAATGACACAAACAATGTCTCTGATCCAATGGGTGTGTGAGACTGTCTTTAAAAGACTGCTTGTTGTTTTCTGGTTTAGGATTATAAGCAATGGTATTGTTTCATTCTTCTTTCTTGACGGTAGATAGAGATTCTTCTTTCTTTGTCGTAGTAAAACCGCCTACGCTACAATCTGAGAGTGTCTTTCAGAGACTGCTTGATGATATTGTTTGCTTCTTCTTTCTTGACTGTAGATAGAGATTATTCTTTCTTTGCTGTAGGTTGAACCGCCTACGCTCCAATGTGAGAGTATCTTTTAGAGACTGCTTGATGACATTAGTTGCTTCTTCTTTCTTGATTGTAGATAGAAATCCCTATTTCTTGGCCGTAGTAAAACCGCATATACTCCAATGTGAGAGTCTCTTAGAGACTGCTTGATGTTAACTAGTTTAGGAGTATTAGCAATGACATTGTTTGATTCTTCTTTCTTGACAGTTGATAAAAAAATTTCTTTGCTCCACTGATAGATTTATCAACTTCGTTACTCATCAACTTGATCATTAGTAACTTCTCAGCTTATTCTTATCGGGTTTAGGAGTATTACCAATGCTATAGTTTGATTCTTTTTTTCTTGACATTAGACAAAGAACTTCAATGCGCCAATGATAGATTTATTAATTTGGCTTTTCGTCAACTTCTCCATTATGAACTTCTCTGCTTGGTGTTATCTAGTTTAGAAGTATTAACAATTCCATTGTTTGATTCTTCATTCTAGACAGTACATCAAGAACTTCTCTGCTCCAATGATAGATTACTCAACTTCTCTTCTCATCAACTTGGTCGTTATGAACTTTTCTGCTTGTCGAAACTTGGTTTCTCTGCTTTTTCAAAATAATAACAAGTGATAAATTTAACCAATTTCACAACAATGACTGGTCATACATCATATTATAGACCCAATTAGCTTTGAATCACGTCGATCTTAAAGAACTTATTGATACAACATCCACTTGTTTACTATAAGCAAAATAGGAACATTTTTTTGTAATATACTGATTTAATGTGAGGAGCTTTATCGAAGTGACACGTCTGTGTACTTATTTTCAAAGTGATGTGAAACTGTCATGTGGCGAATATAATATAAACATATTAAAGTCAAATTCTTTTCTTTTAATATATACGGGATTGCTAAATTAATTAACTAACAAACTCAATTTTGAAACCAGTAACCAAATTAATTAGTAACTAAAGTTTGACCCAGGGCACGCGCGGGTGTACTTATTTTAAAATGTGATGTTATGTGTTTTTCATGTCACTATTATATATTATATACATGTCATTATATAATTAATCATATTTTATACTTTCCAATATATAATTAATCATATTTTATATGTTTCATCATATTTTATATGTTTCATCATATAATTAATCACATATTGTTGTATTTAAAAAATATTGTGTAATATAAAAATCATAATTTAATTTGGTGTTTGAAATTGAGCCTTTATCGTATTTTTCTTATAATATATTGATTACATTTTTTATAATGGTTATTGGAAAATATATTAGTAAATTCAATTGGAAAATTTACCAAATATGATTCAAAATTTGATTTTAAATGCAAAAATATACCTAAACATCAATTAAATGCAAAACTAACTCAAAAGCCTTGAGAAATTACAAACATTCTCTTATGACCAAACAAAAAAATATGATTTATTTTTACGAATATAACCTTAGGAAGTCTTCTGAGTTTGTGTAAGTCGTCTAGACGACTTATACGGAAGTCGTCAAAAATGTCATTTTTGCAATTGAAAATTTATAAAGGAAGACTTCTAGAGATGTCTACTCTACAGTAGACTTCTTTGGAAGTCTACTTTTGTAAATATTGCCTTACTTTTGTTCAAAAAATTCTCGAAAATACCAGAGAAGACATCCTGGTAAGTCGTCTAGGATAAACAAGTTAGTTTTGCAATTGACCAAATTGTTTGAGAAGACTTTTCCCAAGATGAAAAAACTTAAATATTTAATATTAACTAGACGACTTATATGTAAGTCGTCTGAGGTTACTTTTGCAATTAGAAAATAAAAATTAAATATTTAATTTTAACTAGACGTCCGTCAGACGACTACATGGAAGTTGTCTATGATATCCAAGGTTTGACCAGAATATCGGAAACAATTTCTGGAAGACTTCCGCGTAGGTCGTTTGACGGACGACTTACATGTAAGTCGTCTAGTTAAAATTAAATATTTAAGTTTTGTTTTCTAATTGCAAAAGTAACATCAGAAGACTTACATATAAGTTGTCTAGTTAATATTAAATATTAAAGTTCTGTTTTCAGCCAAACGACTTACAAAGAAAAAGTCAAATTTCTGACATAATTTGGTCAAATGCAAAACTAACATGTTTATCCTAAACGACTTACCGGGAAGTCTTCTGTGGTATTTTTGAGATTTTTTTGTTAACAAAGAAAACTGGAAGACCTCCAGATAAGTCGTCTGTAAAAATTCATATAAAAGTCAATTGCAAACTAACCTCTGCATTGACCAGACGACTTCCATGTAAGTCTTCTACGTCCAGATGAATTCCGTGTAAGTCTTCTAGGTCGAGACGACTTACACGGAAGTCGTCTAGGCGAACACATCTGTAAAAAAATAAATTCATACCTTAAATTAGTGAGATAAATTTCTTAGCACACAAAACTCTTCTCTAAGTACATAGAAGCTCAAAAGAAAGTGATCCACCAAGAATCATAAGCTTGAATCAAAATCTTGAATTTTTAGATGAATATAGAGCGAAAGTGAAAAAGATCTAGTTTTTGAGCGTAAGAAATGAGATAAGATGACTGAAAACCGAATTTTAGGTGATTAAGAGCTTCAAATTGGTTGTTCATGGTGGTCGGTGTATTGATGGAAATGACATTATTGTAAATACTTGATAAAGATGAGGATGATATAGTAAAATACTTATTTTCAAAACAAAAAGTAATGTCATTTTCGTGAATAATCAAGACACTTTTGCAAAAAGCCCAAATCAATTTTTGAATATGTTTTGGTATCATTAATCTATATTACGACGTTTGGCAATAACATGTAAAATTTAATTCAAAAATTGTTAGCAATATATAATTAAAGTTTTTCATAAAATTTATTGTATTCACATAAATAATAATGTACTTAAACATTGGTATTATGAAGTATACATAATATAAATGAAATTTATGGATGTAATTCATTTATAAAGAATATATATATATATACGTTTATAAATAATTAATTCATCTAATATGTTATCCACAACTATATTATATAAAATATGTTAACTATTTTTTTTCTAATCAACTATATATATATTTATCTAGGATTTTATAATAATACATTATACTAAATACACTTAAGCATATCAATAAATTAAAAAAATATTAATGAAAGAAGAACACTATTATCTATGTTCGTGAAATTACAAAAAGATATTAATGAAAGAAAAACACTAGTATCCTTGTTTCCAAACAAAATTATACTCATTTTTTTAATACTGCTATTCATGTGACGAAATGAGCGTAGAATGGGTTTTAACTTTACGCTCAAACTCAAACTCACGTATATTAATCGACCTCTGGACGCAAATATGTAGACTTGTTACACGAAGATATCTCCTTAGAATGGGTTTTAACTTTGTATTGTCTTATTGGGCTTACTGTAAAACCAATATTTTGTAATCTGTCCATTTGAACTTTTAATGGAAAGGTTAGACGACAAAAGAAAAAATTAATTAATTAATTATAAATATCTGAACGATACTTGTAACCGAAAACTAAAAGAACTAAATCAAACCGGATTGAATCAAACCAAAACGAAACGTCCAGGCTAATAGTAACGGAATAAATTTAGCAAAAGAAAGGCATCTTAACGGAACGTGGCATGCGTGACATGTACTGTCTGTACCACACCAAGGCAGATAAAAAAAACATTAAATGGTAAAGAGACGTAGCTTATTTTGGAGGCGCCAACAGTTAAAGTCAATCTTCACAATAAAACACCACGCGGTTTAATTAGTCAACAATAAAACGTCACGCAGTCAAACCCGCACCGGAAGAGAGAGCATAGACGACGAGAGAGAGTTTCCCAATGAGTGGAAACAAATAACAAATCCGATAATAAAAATTCGTATATTGTTTTCCCCTTTTTTAACTTCCTTTGCATATTTGCACTGTAAAGTTCACTTTCTCTTTTCTCCTGTGGTCTCCGATTCCAATCTCCGGCGACTTCTCTCTCCGATTCAACACTCAGTGAGTCTCCTTATCGCTTTTCTTTTTTCCTTTCGTCTCAGCATAGGCGATTTGAAAAAATCGGTATTATCTAGTCTCGTTATGTAGCGATTACGATGCTCGAATAGGAAACGGTTTATGTATACTATGTTTGTTTCATGGTAGATTTTGATCTGTTTGGGTTGATAGAGTGTGTTTTGTTTGTGAAATTGATCGATGAGTAGTGCTAGTGTCACTTTGGGTACGAAGTTGCATGTTCTTAAGTTATTATGTCGCTTTGTTATGTGCCTTTCTTTACCCTCAGGACCATAGCATTCTTCAGTCTTTTCATGGCGTTTAAGAGTCCATCCCCAGTTTCTATGATCTCTGTTACTTTGGTTTTGCTTAGATGTTGAACCACTGTAGTTTGGTTTTGCTTAGATGTTGAACCAATGTAGTTGATATCAAGACCAAGATATGGTTCAACTCATCATGACATAGCTAATCGTATGCGTTTATTATGTTCACAGTGTTACTGCATTACGCTTTTTATGCCTCTTTTTACGCTCAGGACCATGTTATTTGAGCTTTTTTCAGTCTTTCATGGTGCTTGAGTCCATCCCCAAATTCAGTGATTTGATATATCTCTTTTTCTTAGGCATTGAACTAACGCAATTGATCTCAGGAACAAGAAACTATTCAGCTGATGATTTATTGGTTTTTAGTGAAGATTTGTGTTCTTATGTGTTGATCCATACACAAGAACAGTGTAGTTTTAGTTTAACAAGTTATTTCAAAGACATTCTCATCTATCTAAACCTCGCCCATAGATTCTAGAACTGCAAAAAATATCTTGCTTCTTATCAGAAGACTCTCTACGCTCATTTAAACTTTCATAGGAGACTCACTAGGAATTTCATCTTTGCTGCTATCCAGTGTCAACAGGATGAGTTTCTTTTTTTGCTACATGTGACTTTTGTCTGAGACTTTGAGTTATTTATCTTTGTTTGGTGCTGATATTTGTTGTCCTCAGCTATGTCCAAAAGAGCAGCGGAAGAAGCGCCTCTTTCAATGGATAGCAGCACAACTGGACCAAACTTTTTGGGTTGCTATAGAGACCAAGTAGCAGAGCTCTTGTCTCAAGAAGAGAGGATCCCTCATCATGAAGGTGGGGACACTACTGAAATTATAGGAGCTGAGATCTCAACTCTAAAAAGAGAGAAGTTGAATGCCTTGTTACGGCAGTGCGTGAGAGATCTCATTCCAGGGGTTGATGAGGTACACTCAACTGTTCCAAAAATCACATTTGGTGTTGTTGATGCTTTGCTTTATGTTTCAGCGGAGAGGCATTAATATTTTGGAATTTGTTTTGCAGATGCAGTCGCGTGCTCGCAGCATGCACCTAATATCGCAATTGAATAACAAAAAACCATCAATCTCACTAACCAATGAAGAGGTGCGGCCATACGGTTCTTCAATTTTTCGTCTGATAGATATTTATGAAGTCCTTTTGTTCCTCACATTTGTTCCTCACATTTGTTCCCTTAGGTGAAGGATGATATACAATTACTTATGAAGTCTGATCCTGCTCTCTTCAAGGAAATAGTGAAGAAACATACGGATGATGTACTTGCCAGCGTAATGCTCTAAGCAACCTTCCTTCTTCTTTAACATCTCTAGCTCGTCTAACATAGCTACATCCATATCCTGTCTGAAGCAAAACATTTATGTTTTTCTCTTTGCTTTGACTAGCTGAACGACATGAAGCAGGAAGCTGAGAAACTCCTTGACAGTGTGGCCACTTCTTGCAGGTATAAAATGCAGTCTCTTACCTTTATCTCTCTCTCACTCCCCTCCTTGACATTTTTTTTTCAATGGTTGCTTATATGTTGTCTGTTAAACTCATATTGGCAGACCTATGAGCCGGGAGGAGAAGAGAGATCTTCAGAACTCAATCAAGGAGCTTCCTGGAGGAAATCTAAAACGCGTTGCTGGCATCATCAAAGACCACTATGTAGCTTCGGGGAAAGAATTTTCTGATGATGAGGTTACAGTGAACTTGGAGGAGGAAGTAAGTCATCATAAAAATCTAACGTAGACTTCTTGGTCCAGTGGTCCAATCATGATTATAACAACACTTCGAAAACATGTTTGTTTCAGGACAACGTAATGCTTTGGAGATTACATTTCTATGTGGCAGCAGTGAAAAGTGCCCAGAAGCTGGGAAGCTAAGTAGTAGTACAGGTACATATCACATACTCGTTTATCCCTTGTGGCGAAGTTGTGAGTATGTTAGGAACTGACAAGGAGAAAAAACTTAGCATCGATGGGTTTCTAGCAACTCGGGTTTTCTTAGAATTTTAACTAGAAAGATCCGGCAAGTTGTGGTTCAGTACAGAGATTTTGTTTTTAACTTTTGTTCTGGCTGAACAAAGAGTCTGCGAAATGAAGTTTGGTTCATCGGAGTTTTTGTTCTTTACTATCTGTTTGTCGAACGTTTGATGATCGAAACAATTTACTGCCATAAGAAGCTAATGGTACCTTTTGAGTGAGTTAGCTTTTAGGATCCTCAAAGAAGTCACAAGCTAATTACAATCACAAAAGCTCTCAAATAACATATCAAGGAACATGAAAGTTACAAACAATGTCTTTTTTGCAATTAGTGAGGCATTCGAGTCGTAACCATCCATTGCACCGTCAAAAATGTGAAGCAAAACTCGAAATCATCTCCTTGGGTTGCTACCAAGTCACCAGATTGCGGTTACTTAATGCACAAGTTATATTTTAACCCAACCACAAATCTCACCAAGCCCACAGTGTGACTTTATTTCCCTCCAAAGTCAATATACACGTGTCAGGCATGACGAATATGGATGAAGTTTCAATTATTACGTGAAGAACACGCACATCCGCTCCCTCTTCTTTATTGTTCTCCCTAGGCCTGGTTCGGGGGGGGGGGGGGGGGGAGGGACCGTCGGTTTCTCTTCGGGTGATTTCGGTTTTTCGGTATTAGGCTCATAAATTCCATTCGGGTTTTACTAATTATTGGGTCGGGTTCAGTTCGGTTTCTTTCGAGTTCGGTTCGAATCGGATTGTAACTAATGTTTGAAATTGTTTAGATAACTAAAAAGTATTCAAAATAACAAATAAAATAAACTACAAAAATATTTTAAATACTTCAAAATATCTAAATCACCTTAACATATATAAAAACATTAACATATTGATCTAATTTCAGATATCTTTGGATTTTACTTTGAATTTCGGTTTGGTTCGGATTATAACCAAACCCCAAAGTACTAAGCTCATAAGTCTCATTCGGATATCTTTGTATAAAAGTTCGGATCCGGTTTCGGTTTTTTCGGTTCGGGTTTAGGTAAATACTTCGGATTGGGGTAAAAACGTCCAGGCCTAGTTCTCCCTATAGCCATAACTTTGGTGTAAGAGCACCATCAATGCATTGAGGCACTATCTCATGATTTAAATATTAGAAAAATTAATAGTGGAGAGAAAAATATTATTCTAATGGTAAAAATAGTTATACATGAAAGATGCAGATATAATTTATTTTAGTTATGATGGCAAAAATAATTCAAAAATGAAGATTACATATTTAAATAATAATATCAAACTATATACATAACAATAATAAAATAATTTAATGAAAAGTATTTTGATTTGCTCATAATATATCTGCAATATTATCTCTAATGTTCCTCATATGATCTCTATCAACCGTGTTTGTTGTCTCCATATCTTTTAGATCACTTTCAGGATTTTCATTGTTGATATTAGTGTGTCTCATTACTTCAACAAAATCTTCATAAAAATAAGTTGAAATTCTTATAAATTATGTAGTCATGTTATAACAGTTACCACTCTTTTTTTAACATGAATATCATATCTAAAAAATCACATAAAATCCTCCATTTCTTATTTTAATCTCCAGTGTCCTTTCAATAACAAAACATAGAGATGCATGACATCGTAAGAACTGTTGTATCATGATATGAGTAAGGTGCTCCATTCCGAACATATGTAAACAACATATTTAGATCACATATTGTCATGATGCTAAATGATGTCCTATCATGCCGATTCCAGTACATTTCTTGTAGTTCATGTTTCATTTTAACACATACATAAACTTCATCCATAGCTCATACAAATCCATTAAAATATGACCAATAATTTTCAGGAATTCGAAGTAGCTCTCGTCTTGTAGGTGTCTTAACATAATCACAAGCAAGTAACTCTGTCACCAAAGAACTTCAAAAAAAAATTCTATTCACTGTCTTTCGTGTACGTCCAAACCATAGCCCATCTCTTTGAATTTCATAGTAACTTAAGCATCAAGAGGCATTCTTAGTAACTTAAGACACGCATCATCATATTCTTGTACTCGACACCAAATATTTTTTTCTTCCTAAACCGCCATCTGTTTGAAATGGTCATCAAAATAACGATTGTAATAACTCAATGATGGTTGAATTATTAACTCTTCAAAATAATCATTTTTAAAAATTTCATAACTCAATTCTTTCATCGTGATTCAGACCGTGGAGAATTTGTGATCGCAACTAACATATACGAAACACCTGAAAATTTTAACCACAAAATAAAAACTAAATCAATAATAAATATCATTAATCAAAATACAATACATAACTGATATCAAAAAATAAAAAATGAAACAAAATGTAACGACTACGAACAAAGCACAAATCTTATTAAGCTAGTTATATGATGACGAATCACTTTCTTATGTTTCATTTAGATTTAGTTCTCTTTCAGATCCCCAAATGTTGAATAATCATCGTCGTCTTCGTGGACATGATGCTTTACTTGTAGAAGCATAGCTAGTGAAACCAAATTCTGGTGATACTCCTCTGATAAAATTCTCGGAAACATGAACTTCTTTTTCATGTGAAACTCCTTGATGATCATTTGTTGTAGTTGGTGCTTATGTTTTCAGTGAAAATTCACGTTGTACATTTGCCAGAGAGATATACTGTGGAGCATTTTGTGATGAAACTCATTGATGAATGACTGGTGATGAACCTCATTGTGCAGCAACAAATGTAAAACCCCATTGTTGAGTTCTTGGTGATGAACCCCATTGTTGAGAATTTTGAGGTGCACCCCATTGTGAAACATGTAGTGTACCCCGTCGAGGAGCATTTGGAGATGAATTCAATTGCGAGGCATTTGGCGATGTACCCCATTGTGGGGCATTTGAAGTTATACCCCATTACGGAGCATTTGGAGGTGAACTCCATTGCGAGACATTTGGCGTTATTCCCCATTGCGAGGCATTTAATTTGGAGGTGTACCCCCAACATTTCAAAGCACAATGGTTTAGTACCATTGACACTCACTTTAACCACAACATTGACTTCATCAACCTCTCGAGCCATACCAAGCTCGTCACCTATTCTCATCAAAACTTGATCTTCCCATAAATGCATGAGAACACCAACGAGTTTGGCCCAAAAGGTTATATCATATGGATAGTTTTTTTGTGCAATCGGTTTCCATCTAACAATCGAAACCATCCATTGATTAAAACTGAAAGGCTCGGTTTTGAGCACATGAAGTATATCTTGTTCTCTTTGGAAATCAAACCAAAACAATCTGAAACCCAAAACCGAACCAGTTACTTGATCATCATCTACTTTCTAAATTTTAGGTATCACTGAAATTAGTGATCCGACATTTGAGTCTCAGGATTCATAGATCAGAGTTTTGTTCAGACTTCTGATTAAATCTAAGCTATCAAACCATGGAATTTGAATTTTACCCAACGGTTATTATTTCCTCTAATCTACGACATTGTAACAAACGAAAATAACTGTATAATAACCAAATATGAACCAACCCATGAAACAAAAAAAAAGCTACAGGAATTAAGATGAGACCATTGTGGTCATTACAAGGAATAGTAATCTGAATTTATATATAAGAATCTTCGGTGAAAACTCGCAGTCGAATCCTGCGAGATTATTTTTGCCAAATTTTGAGTTTCCATTTCTTCTAATTGTATTCTCTTTGAAAAATATTAAATCCTAATTATTTGTGTATCATAAATCATAATCATCCATTTTCAAGTCAATCCAAAGTAGTAATAAATAATTGTGTATGTAGAACGATTTTGTTTTCTCATATTATTCTCATTTACGTTACACATATCTACTTTCTAAAATAATGTTGGTGTTGTATTAATGAGTGACGGTTTGATGATCCAAGAAGGAAGTTTAGTCAAAGCTACAGGACAAATTGCTCAAATACCCGTGCATGAAGCTTATTTGGAGCGTGTTATAAACTTCTTATTTATGAACTTAATTTTCTGTATAATTAAATATATTATATTGTGGACATACTGGTGGATACTATGAGGGACAAAGTCACTATGTTTCTACTTTGCTATGTTTTCTAGTTATCGATGCATACGAAATACGATATGGCGGGGAAAGGAAAGGCATAGTGAGCAATATAAACAGCTCAATACATTGACAAAAATGTAAGGAACAAAATCTCAGCGTTTAGGAGAAGGTAGAATTGCAAATATAAAGGTGCAATGGTTGTTTGGTTTGCATTAAAAAGCTAGAAATAGAAAACAAAATGTACTTCAAAATTTGACAACAAATTCACATTCTAACAATTTTTTTTTCATTTGAATAAATTTTATTAAGCAAAACTTAGTTAACAGATGAACGTTTAAAGCGAAATATTTAAAATCTTACGCAATGTTTTTTTATTTGAATAAGTTTTACAGTTTAAAAAATAAAAATAAAATTGAATAGTTCAATACTCATAGGAAGAGAGAATAAAACACCATAGCTTCTTCAGGAAATAGATACAAATTACCAGCAACAAAAATTTAAAAGAGAAAACATGTTGAAATCTAACAATTGACTCCTAAGATCGAAGTATTGGAGAAATAAAAAAATAGTTTTAGGAGTTTATTAAAATATCAAGATATCGTTGAAATATATTAAAGCTGTTTGTGTTAGCATCAAAGTCGTTGTAGTATAGTGGTAAGTATTCCCGCCTGTCACGCGGGTGACCCGGGTTCGATCCCCGGCAACGGCGCATCAATTTTTGTGTGCAGATATTCTTCTGTGATACATTTTAGGGCTTTGAAGATTTCTGCGTCAATTTCGCTTCGAAGATGGAAATTTCGGTTCACCGTTGATCAGATTCTTCATCGCCGTCTCGTGAACTTCTTGTGTGAGTGAATGATTCTCGTTTTCTGCTTCGTTTTAATTGAGTTTTGACTTCTTAGTAGTGAAAAGGGTTTCTCTTGGGTTTGAGTTATGGATAGAATCAGTAATCTACCTGATGAGATTATTCTTATTCACCACATTGGCTCCTTTCTCTCAAAACGGTGTCGTACTATCTTCACCATCATACCGAAGCTTCATTTCGATGGTTCAGTTAAAACTTCAAGTTTCAAGGATTTTGTGGATGAAGTATTGGCTTTACATGCCAGCTCTCGTGTTAGGACATTTTCTCTCAGTTGTAAACATGTACCACAGTATGAAGACCTTATCAACCTTTGTCTCCGTCACGTGGTGTTTTGGTTCTTGAACTCCACATCAAAGTTGCCAGAAAAGGACATCATTATTCACTGCCTTGTGATGTTTTTACATGCAAGACAATTTCTACATTAAAACTAGGGTCTGGTTTTGTGATCGACGTTCTCCCTACGGATGTTTTTCTTCCATCTCTCAAGTCTCTCTCTCTCGACTCTGTTTGGTTTCATGGTTTTGCTGGTCGTTGCTGCTCGTTTAATACACTTCTTTCTCAGTCCCCTGTGCTCGAGGAGTTAGTGATGGATGGTATCGAGTTTGAACGCTGGAAATGGTGCTGCACCGTGTCTAGTATGACCCTTCAAAGACTTACTATTCGAGGTAGAGAGTTGTATTCTTATGAGGAGCCCATTGTAGATGATGATCCCCGGGGTCTTGCTTTTGAATTTGACAACCTTAGCTTTGATACTCCTGCTCTAACATACTTGGAGTATCCTGACTATGTTCCTAAGGAGTATCTTGTTGTTAATCTCGGTTCCCTTGTTGAAGCTAAACTCAATCTTTGTTTTGCCTGAGGAAGTTCTCTGGCAAGTGAAACATGAGGCAGATACTTTCAATCCCATGAATCTGACTTATGGTTTAAAGAACGTTGAGATTTTGAAATTAACTTATGAATCTGTGGAGGTAAAATGTGCTCTTATCTCTTTGATATAAGTAAAAGAACATAAAGATAAGTTTTATAATCTTGAAGTTGCAATTAAATTGATGGATTTTTGTGCTTAATGTTTCAGATGTTTTATGTGTTCGATGAATCAATCCCAATGTTTGAGAAGGTGTCCCAGTTATCTCTTGGCCTTTCTGGCCATTGTTGGTTTTCTCTAACACGTGATAAAGAAATTTCCAAATCTAAAGACCCTCATCATCGAGGTATATGACTGAAACCCCCCAATTCTACTTTGTAAATCTTTCTTTATTTGTTTAAGGGTTCCTTGCACTATGAATATTCAAGTAATGATTATGTTTGCGACGGTGTGTCATAGAATTTTTTCCTATTGTCTTGTCCGGTGGAGGTCCTAAAGATAAACAAGTACAATGGTTCTGTCTACCAAGTTAAACAAATGAAGCATTTCTTGGGAAAGTTGTCATGTCTTGAGCTGCTCGAGGTTCGTGCTCAGGCATCATCAAGTGAAGCAAAGCTGCAAATCATGGCTGACCTGCTAATGACTCCAAGAGCTTCGTCCAAGTGCAAAATCCTGGTCAAGTTTTAGTTTTTGCAAAAAGAGTTACTAGGAACAAACTTTTGGTGTCAAGGTATGTTGGAAGTTGGATAGTGATCTATGTTGGTTCAATTAGAATTTGTCATTAGGATACAATTTATTCTATGTCTGTTGACATGAGACCTTGTTTGTTTTGTTTCTTCATATCCGGTGGTAATTGAAAAAACATAACAAAAACAAACCAAACTATACATAATTTTCAACATATTTATAACAATAACTCTAAGCTGTAATCTTTCACCAAATTAATACATTATCATTCATTACATTTTTCAAACCACTTTCTCTCATTTCCTTTCCTTTATAACCAATAAACCAATCACCATCATCATCTAAATTAGCAGCAGAAGAAGAAGCTTCCTCTAGCTTCTTTCTCTGGCAAGTTTTCATCCGTAGTAATCTGATCTCCGTCTCTAACAGCCATCAATGAGCAAGTTCCCGGCGATTCTGGTGGCAACACAGCGTTTTCCGACGAGAAAACGCGTTTGATTGACGGAGGAACAAGCTCAGGTGCTGAGATTGTGGAGAGGTAACGTAAGAGCAGACGAATAATCTCTGTGAAGTTTGGTCGATCGTTTGGATCTTCTTTCCAGCAAGATGTTACTATCATTGCTAAATCCTCCGGTAAATCATCTGCACTCGGCCTCACGTTCTATCAGGAAATGTAAAAACAAACAAACAAACAAACAATCTGGTTAAGCACAACCAGTTTCCAAATCAAGAAACCAATTCTTGGAATCAAGAAACATACAGCTGAACATCAAGACTCAAAATCAAAAGGAATCAAAGTCAAGAAACAGACCTTGAATGCAGCAGCGTAAGCAGCTTGGAGATTTGACATGCCCTCAAAAGGCAACTTGTTGTGGATAAGCTCCCACAAGACGATGGCGAAGCTGTACGCATCTACCTTATGGTTATAGTGTTTTTTCTCACCTTGCCTCAACGTGACCGTACTGTAAAGCTGTTTTAATTAACCGTTATTTGGGACTACGGAAATGCAGAATACTTAAAAAAATGATTTCATGGTGGGTGCATATGAGTTAGTACCTCAGGAGCCATCCAACGATAAGTACCAGTTTCTGCAGTCATCATCTCGGTTAGTGACTCTTCTCTAGCTAAACCGAAATCAGCTAGTTTAACCGTCTTGTAATCTGCGGTCAAGATCAAGTTCTCTGCAGCAAGCCAAGAAGAAGATATAAACTATAAAGACCAAGATTGTTTTTGAAAGTGTGTTTTAAATGTTACCTGGTTTGAGATCACGATGAATGATTCCATGAGAGTGTAAACATTCCATTGCACGAGCAATGTCAAGAGCAAAACCAACAGCTATACGTGTATCCAAACGGCCTGGACGCAAACTCACAAGGTATTTACGCAATGTGCCACCGAGTAAAAGCTCAGTGACTATAACCATGATTGGTTCTTTGCAAGCTCCAATGAACTACACACAAAACCGAATCAAAACATGTTTTAGTGCTGCTGTCTCTAACCAAACTCTCTTATTAGCAAGAAAGAAGGTGAACCTTGACCAAATTCTTGTGTTGAACTCTAGACAACATAGAGACCTCTCTTGCAAATCTGCTATCTCTTTTAGCAATCTCTTCCGGAGATTCTCCCCTTTTAATAATCTTTATAGCAACTGTCTTGTTTTTATACCTGAAACAAGAAAACCAAATTTTCTGAAATGATCCACACTAAGATTATGCAAAAGATAGAACCACAGTCCAAGCAGATCAAACTCCATGAAAAAAGGGAGCCAAGAACTGAAGTCAAAAAAACAAGAGAATGAACTTACTTTCCTTCATAGATTTTGGCATGAGATCCTTCACCAATCTTGGGACCAACAAAGAGATGTTGAGGATCAACGACCCATTTAGGATCCAATTCAAACACTTGATCTGAGTAAAACCCAGATCCAGATCCCATTTTCAAAATGTTTTTAAAAAAATTAGTGATCTTCTTTTTTTTAAATAGTTAGAGATCTGTCAAATCGAAACCCTTTTGATGATCAATCATTCTTTGGTAAAAACCAGAAAGAAACAAGATGGTTTTAGAGAGGGGACTACAAAAGGCGAAATCGAGAGACTTCCTTAAATGTAATAAAAACAAAGAGACTTAAGAAAGAAACAATAGTACTCAATTTTGTGAATAGCAAATACAAAAAGATCGCTCTCTCGCTCTCTTTGGTGCTGAACTTGAGTTGACAAAAGATGAAACCCAGATGGAGAAGTGGTCAAAACTTGATGATTAATAGTCCTAGAGTTAGAGAATTATATGAATTTATAAATCTTTCTTTTTGGATTTCAATAAGTTTATTTTAGGACAGAAAGATGGAAAGATGTTGGCTTTTTAAGTGACAAGAAATATCATCTCTTTTTGTCTTTGTCTCTCCTAATGTTTTGTTTCTGCTTTTTCTTTTGTTGGTCGGCAGAATTTTTAGAGAGGCATAAAACGAACGAAATTTGATCCAAAGAACCGGACTTAACACACATGTTTAAACCGGGGAAAAAGTCAAATAAAGGAAGTTTCGCAGTGAAACAAACAAGTCATTCTCTTTTACTTATATTATTAGTCTTTTCTTCAACAACCAACACTCTTTTTGATTGATTTACAAAAGGACAAGAAACTGGATGGATGGTGGTCCATAAAAGAGATATAAATATTCGTCGGTGGGCTGAGAAATGTGGACCCCCTTGTTTAAGTTTTGATTTATAAAGATCCGTCCTTTGGTACTTTACAAAGGAGATCATATAAATCGTAACAAATATATTTTTATTTCATTCTTTGTTTTTTCTATCATGTTGGAAAATGGGTGAAATGAGATTAGTTTTGTCCCAATCAAAATTTGGACTGTAGGTAGAACACGTTGGCGTCGGGACTCCATTATTGGTTAGGCCCAATTAAAGCCCATAGTGCTTAAGATCAGAAAATGCCCTCTCAAAAAAAAAAAAAAAAAAACAGCTCCGTGTAACAAAATACTGGAAACATTTTAATTCAAAGACCAATGTGACTGATTCTCTCTTACAAAACTTCATAAAGAACCATGAAAGTCTGAGCTTTTTCAGACAATCATAAAAGCCTAAATAATACAACACTGAAGAAACATACTCTTAGTGTGATCTTCCATCATGTAAACCCAGCAGAAAGAGATTGAAACATACTCTTAGTGTGATCTTCCATCATGTAAACCCAGCAGAAAGAGATTGAAACATACTCTTAGTATGATCTTCCATCATATAAACCACATCATCGACGTTTATATAAACATGCTTTTAACTCAGGCCATTCAATTTTCTTCTTATTTGAACTCAACTGCTCCTATACAACCAAACAATTTAAGAAAAGGTTACACAATTAAAGTGGAAATCCAGTCTTAGAGACAAACCAAACCTAAAGGAAGCTTTTCTTTACTAACCTTCTTCTTGAAATGCAATAAGATGAACATCTTGTTTGAGAAATCCTGCATAAATAACCAAATGTGTTTCATTTTTTTCAGTTGTGAAACTTCAGAACACAGGAGCATAAAGATAAAAGAATTTACCTTTAATGACGAGCTGAACCCAAGGTCAGAAACTGCTTTCACAAAGTCTTTAGGGTCTGCCCCTCCATTGTTTGGATCAAACCTGCTTTTGACCTCAGCTATAAGAAGCCAACCGCTGTTGAGCACACCCGAGGAATGCCTTATTCAGAATCATGACAAAAACTATGAATAAAACTCTAGGAAGTGAAAAAAGAAGAAGGAGAACCTTGGACGAAGAACTCGATGTGCCTCTTTGATGTAACTAGAATAGTTTGTTCCCATTAATGAAAGACAGAACACAGCAACATCTACTGATGAAGACTCAAGCGGAGTCTACCAAAGCAAAACCCACAAAACCAGAGTGAAAAGAAAGAAACATCATGAAGTAGTATAAAGAATGCAGTAATAAGATTTTGAAGGTACGTTTGACATATCGCAGGCAATAACAGATGGGTCCTTTGAGACAAGATCAAAGGAGAAAACTTTGTTCTTCACGCTCTTTGCAATCCTTGCATCACCTGATAACAAAACAAGAAATACAGATTTATAATGAGGTAAAAGCAACTACAGACAGCAACACACAGGATAAAGATAATCTTCTCACCACAGCCAAAATCAGCCACAACTAAAGAAGAGCTTCGAGACGATAACCAACTTATAATGGAGTTAACTGGAAGCTCAGGCCAGTTTGTCATTTGTTGCTGGTAACCTGTATGATACTGAAACAACAAAACAGAATCAATCACTTGTTGATCAATATAACATTCTTGATTTTTTTTTCTGGAGGTAATGCGTGTGTTTACCATATCAAACAAGGTTGGATCTTCATTGAAGTAGTCTAAAGCTTCTTGGCCACTGACAAAACAAAAAACACGATTACTGAAACTGAAGGAAAGTTGTCGGAAAGAAATGAAACTTTTGTAAACTTACGAGCAAGTGTAGAGCTTCTCATTAAGTCTCCTAAAGTTCCCTCCTGATAATTTCTCTCGAAGCTGCAGATTTTTATTGCAGTGAATTCAAAACCTCTGTAACTTCAACTACAAGACGACAAGGCTAAAGAAGAGAAGAGAAGAGAGAGAGAACTGTATCGAGAAAGTTGGAAGGTTTAGGTCGTTTCGACGAAGCTGAAGAAGATCCTCCATGTTGGTTGCTTTTATGGGTTTGGGTATCTCTTTGACGCTTTTTGTCGTTGTTCTGATTCTTAGGTGTCTCGTTAGGCTCTTCTTCAGGAGTTTTAGCGTTTCTTTGTCTCTTCCTCTTCTTGTTTCTGCTTGTAGCTTCCTCTTTCATGGTTCTAGCCGTCGTCGTCGTCTGTCTTCTTTCTCCACCGCTCTTTCTCAGCGATAGGTTTAGTTTCACAAGTAGAAAGATTGTTCTCTTTTGGGCCCTGGATTTAAGTTTATTGGGCTTTATATCTGGCCCTATTACACCCAATGAATCTTTTCTTTTGTAACTTTCGTTCTATAGCAGCACACACACACTATTACAAATAATCAAAACTAAGCCCAATATATAATTTAACCCATCCAATCAAAAACTATTCCAGACTTTATTATATCAACTCATAACCAGAGATAAAATAAAATTGTGAAGTAAAGTTCTGTTATGAAGTTTAAATCACTTAAAAATCGCCTATGCGAGGAGAAATCCGGATTGTGTGTGAGTGTCATGCTTACATGTAAAAGTTTGAAGTACTGGCTTAAGGCATAACATTTTTATATAAAACTCAAGGGGCGTATTTCAAAAGTTATTTTATATAATCTATTCATGAATACATTTTTGAAAAGAAGTTATAACTTGAACCTAGATAACTACTTACGCTCTTAAAACTTCTTTGTTATAGTCAAAACTTAAGTTATATCTATATTATCTTTAAATATTTTATTATTTTTATTTAATTTATTCACTTATTGTTTATTTTTTATAAAGTAGTTACTGTATTAAAAAAATATAATATTCCTAATCCAAAATAAATATCAATATCTTTGACAAAATAAATATCGAAGATTCTCATCATTCATGCTGAATATAAATCCACCAAGAAGCTTCAATTGATTCCAATTCAGTCATTGTTGAAACGCTTGAAAGAACAAGCTTCAACTCGTTATAGACTAGACCAAATCATGAAGACAATCATGTAAAACATGTATCTTTAACTCTTAAGAATATTTTGCTTAACATCTAATAGCAAAGATTGATTTCGTTAAAGATATAGATCAAGCATGATCAACAATAAAGATTCAGCTCTTAATAAAACATATGGGATATGAAGATTGAAAAAAAGAGTAGAAACTTTAATCTGGAAAGGTTTCCGATCAAAAATTATTTCGGACTTTATTAAATCAACTCATAACCAGAAATAAAATAAAATCGTGAAGTAAAGTTCTTTTATGAAGTTTAAAGGACTTAAACATTGCCTATGCGAGGAGAAATCCGTCTAACGGAGATTTAATTCGATCAAAAGATCAAAATATCACATTAAAAAAAAATCAGTCTCCTTCTGTTTGAAAGATTTGAGTTTGGTAAGAGTGAGATATAGCTATCTTTCTCTAGAAAAGAGAAAGTAAGTATCGCAAAGCCTTTAATTATTCTCTAGATGATATTCCAGCAATCTCGCTCGATTTATATAGCCAAAACAAAATTACGTTTCTATACATCCAATGAATCTTTCATGAATATTATGGAGATTTTGAACCATAAAGCGTAGCGTTGGGTTCGTGACAAACTTTTAAAGATTGAAAACATCATAAATTCTTCTAAATTAATGTGCCTAAGCATCATGAATCTTGTGGTTTTAGGTTACAAAGTTAAAAAAACAAGTTGGATGATGTAAATATTTTGAGACATCATCCTCATGTGTGTGAGAAAAATATATATATATATATATATATATATATATATATATATATATATCTTAAATTCCATGCTGTGCGATGTCTACATGTGAAAATTTGAAATACTGTTTAAGGCATAATATTTTTAGATAAAACTTAAGAGGCGTATTTCAAAAGTTATTTTATATAATCTATTCATGAATACACATTTTGAAAAGAAGTTATAACTTGAACCTAGATAACTACTTACCGCTCTTAAAACTTCTTTGTTACAGTCAAAACTTAAGTTAAAAAATCAATTAATTACAGTTATATCTATATTATCTTTGAATGTTTTATAATTTTTATTTAAATATTAACTTATTTTTTATTTTTATAAAGTAGTTATTGTAATAAAAATATGGTATTCCTAATAAATATAAATATCAATATCTTTGACAAAAAATATTATTATATTGTGATTACTTTTTAGTCTATTATATTTATCTTAAATTTTGCAAAGTAATTAAACCTTATGATCTAATTTTAGAATAGATGTTATTTAGACTAAAATAAAAGTTATATGCTAAAAATATTATTTTTACAAATGAAACATAAAAATAAAATTTATTTGTTGTAATTTCTATAAAAATATCTATAACAATAAAATAAATGTTTCTCTCACCACAGTCTTTCACATCAAGAATTGCATTGAGCAAATTTAGACATGTGGCAACTCCCTAAAGTTTTTAAATCACGTTTCTTCGTTAACCAAAAGTGTATGGCCTTCCTTTTTTCTTCACGTTACGAAATGTCAATATGAATTTAATCGGGTCGAATGTGAGTTTCGTTGGACTTCTATGTAGTTGGTACTTGGTATATTCTTCGTATCTAAAAAGTGTATTTTAGTTAGTACATGGTTGGGCCAGAAAATAATATCGCGGAAGATCAAACTGTTTTCTTGGCCGAGAGGTCAGGGGTTCAAACTCCGTAGGCCACGATTTGGGGAGGTGTGTCCAGGGCCGTAAAAGGTACAGACAAAGGCTGGTACCGGGCCTAGGTGGTGGGGCGTAAGCCCAACACCTGGTTAATTAAAAAAAAAAAAAAAAAAAAAAAAAGATCAAACTGTTTTAATGAAAAAACCACAATCTTTATCTCTTTCTCGACACCGGTTTGCATGTGGTGACGATCTATGTTCCTACGAATCAAGAGTATTAATTGAATTGTTAAACACCCCCAACCCACTTTGGCCACTAGATTTCATTAAATGCACCCTTTCTTCGCTCAGTCTAGACCTATAAATAAAGAGTATTTGGCGCTTTGAGATTCATCAGTTTTGCTCTCACTCTCACCAGGAATGGCTGCCTCATCGATTAAGTGGGATGCTGCTTCAACACGGTCGAAGATACGAAAAGGCGGCGAAGGCGTAGACACGCTCCTACTCAACGAGAAGGTAATTCCGGTGAACATTAATTAACTGTTTTAGTGCTTCAAATGGCAGGAAGGCTCACTGTACTCTGTTTTGTCGGTTTGAATCGTTATGCTTAGCCACGTTAACTCCAAGCTGTTGGACTCCAATCTCGCCATACGATTCAATGAACAAACCGCCTTTGCTGAGATAGCTGAATCGGCCAATCCAATACCAATGGAGCTTTTCATGTTCCACAATGAACAAACAACTACTTGCTTCATGGTTAGTTTCTCAGCCTCTGCTGCAAAAATATATTATTAAAAAAAAACTACACTGATGTTGTAACTGTTAATTATGAATGTCAGACTTTATCGGTGAGTTGACTGAGATCATGAGCATACTGAATGAAGACTCATAGAGAAAACCATGTGTGATTTCTACCATTATAATTCAGAGGTCAGTCTCACTCAGGCCCGGCCCAGTATATCTCACTGCCTAAAGCAAAAAAACAATTGGCTCCCCTATAGTGTCGAACTAAGTACCTCATCTCAGTTAGGTGGTAGATAACCGCTAGGCTACAAGCGATTTTTGGCAACTATGATACACATAAATAGTTAGTCTCTTTTGGCGCCCAAAGCTGGTGCTTCCCCAACTTTAGGTCAGGGCCGGCACTGGTCTCACCGTCCTAGGAAAACAATTCTTCATTGGTTCCTCTAAGAAATACTTAACAGTTAGCATCACTTCAATCACTATAACTATACATGCATGTTAGGTTTCATGAAAAATTTCAGAGCTTCACATGACCCAAGTAGAAGCTAACTTAAGCTCTAGAGCTTCCATGTCGACATCTCCGACCGTCATGCCTTCTTGTAACTCCCAAGTCAAAATGATACAAGAAACTCGCCAGTCTCCACCATTGTTGTACCCATGTAGATTCCAGGACTGATTCTTCTGCCATTCAACAATTTAAAGTCTTGTCCTTTTCCATCAATGTTATTATCCATAAAACTCTCTATAAAACATCCTTCCGAGTATTGGGATCAGGTCCAATAGCCCAGACATTCACATGCACTGTCTTGACTGGAATCATGTAGTCATTGATCTCAAACTCCGAGGTTACTTCCTTTGGAAGTATAAGAGGTGTTGCAGGATGTAGCCTCCATGTTTCTTTGATCACCATTTTCAATTATTTGAGTTGATCTGTGTCATCAAAGTTAATTCTTTCTTTGCTCTTTTGATTTGGCTTCTTTCGAATTGAAATTTCTTCATCACTCTAGGGATTTTATCAAGTTCTGCCATTGCCCATGTCATTTTTATTGCAGAAGTGTGGATTCCTCCTAAAAGAATGTTCAGTTACAAAGAATATTACAGAACCATGTTATAAGCTCATATGTTAACAAACAAATATCTCAAAGAGTTTTTTTTTTTGAATTTTTTGTCACAAAAATAAATTTTAAATAAAAAATTATTAAAATATTTTTTTTGTTTTCAATTTTTTTAATTTTTTTTTAATTTTAAACATTACTTCCAAAATTTAACCTCATAATTCCAAATCTTAATTATAAATTAGTTAACTCAATGAGTATAAATGTATATTTACATCATTTAATAAAATTTATTTTAATCATTTTTCTCCTAACTATTTTGGTAATAAAAACTTTTTAAAATCTATCTTATGGTATTTCTTTATGCTAATTGCAGTTCTTATAAAACTGACCCAGACAACATATTATCTATCTATCACGTTACCAAATCAATGGATCAACGACCGATCCATATATTAATAGAAGATTTTTATTTATTACTAATGTATAACTAACACCTTTATTTTTCAAATATGACCCTTAATAATAACAGTAAACTGGTTGATCATTTTAAATTCAAACAAAAGAAAAAAGTTTACTACCTCCTAAAAATAGTTGTAATGATAAAAAAAAATATAATATATCACATTACTTAATTTTGATAATTTTGTGACAGTTACGCTCAATCTTTTCGAACAACATATTAATCTAAATTAAAAGCTAAAAAAAACAGAAATATCATACTTTATTCAATATAATATATACAGTTAAAAATATGATGAAAGTATGATCAATATAAAATAATTTTAATTATTCATAATCAGTTTAACCAATAATTCCAATTGCTGGTCAATGCACATTTTAGTATTTTACTAAAGTTCTTCCAGACTTTACTTGGCTTATGGCTAACATATTTTAGCATTGAACCCAAACAATATTAGTTACTATGTAAACGTAGATTGTTACTAATTATTTCAACCAATGATACAAGATAAAAGTTACGTGCCACCTCAACAACATCAATACATTATTACAAACATATGAAAAATGTTTTTATTATTTAATCAACAAATTTAAAGAATCATATATGGATCCAAGTGTAGGTGTCACCCACTAACACCGTCTTCCCAACCAGTTCCAAAGCACCTAAAAGGCATGAAACTTGATGAAGATACAATACTTGTCCACAACAATAGCTTCTAGAATAACGTTGTAGCATCTTTTCACTTTATTTGCTTCCCGCCATGATCTCTAAGTTTTGTTTTAACTTTCAATATAAGCATATTTCAAGGTCCTCATAATATTGATCGGGATACCCTTGGTTAAGCGAATTTCTTCAAGTAATTTTTTGGAATTAATCAGGTTTATGCAAACCACGTTCAGCGATGATTAACAAAAGAAAAAGATCATAATTGGTAGAATCTAGGAATGACAATTTCATCAGTGAACAAAAGCAGGTTATGTATTGCTTTAGAGGAACGATTGAAATCAGTCAACCGCATACTAAATTTCTTATTTCAAATCAGCTAAAAATGCACTCATGTCAGCCATGATTCTAAAAAGAATAAACAACGAAAATCTGTCTAAAATATATTGATGAATGCATAGAAGAGTTTCTCTACTAAAACTATCTTTTAAAGCTTTTCCATATATAACATTGCGCCATTACATGTTATTTCAAAACATTCACTAACAATCTTCACTTTTTTTCGGCTTCCACGCCTTAGACTCATATGACATGTTTCAATTCACATCACCCACATAAGGAGTAAATTGCAAATTATATGTTGGTGGGATGTGAGTTCCATATTTTAGTGATCGAGAGTTAATTTGAATGATGTTTTTTTGGTCAATGAATGGCCGATTTATTATGACACAAATGAACAATATCCCACACGTAGCGCAGACAAATCAGGTGATTCTCTTACAAAAGTAATCATATTTTAGTATTTTTATTTTTTTCAAAGTTTGGTCTGTGGCATGAAAAATCCTTCGCACAGCTTTGACCCCATGCATATCTCCTGATCATCGTTTGTTCAACAATAATAACAATGCTACTCAACGTTCTCCTACTTCTTTTGGTTACACTCCTAAAGGACAGTTCACTAACCGAGCTCCCATACGAAGACTACTGCTGTTGCTAATGTTGTTCATAGTCCTTAGTTACAGAATTTTTAAACTATGCATTTCTTTTTTTCCATTTTAATTATTTTGAAGCATATGAACTCAGCCGATCATAGGCATATGAATTGTACTGTACAATCGATCTACCATAACCGGGTTCCATGTCGAACCAAATCAAACTCAAACAAAAGCAAACCAGAACCATCAAACAAAATCAATGTTTTATTTAAACTAGGTGGTTTCCCGGGCTAAGCCTGGATTAATGATTTATACATAGTTTGCTAATTCGTTTAGAAATAATATATTACAATATTTTTTGTCATTTCTAATATTTAAACACAATTATGTGTTCATAACATATAAAGAATGATAAATATATTATTTGATTTTTGGGAACTTGTATTTCAAATGACTGTGAATGTAGTTTTACATATAACATTAAATTAGATCTTAAATAATTTATTGCATTAAGTTTTATGATTTTTTTTTTAAAAAAATTATGTCATTTATTTATATATGTGAAACCGATAAAATTATTTTTAAGGCAATTAACAGTTTTTCTATTTACGTAAGAGTGTAAAAGAACCTAATAGATAGTTTGATTGTAACACTAGATCGGTTGACTATTTTCTAACACACTTGTAAATCATAGAAGTAGAGTTATCATCACAAAACCTCTGGGTGCTTGACTTGTGGTTGAAGGTATAGACCAAATAGTTTGCATTCATAAGATAGTCACTTACCAACAAAAAAAAAGATTGTCACTTTGTGAGGTTGAATTTATGTTTAACTGAATCAACTGATGAGTTCACAATGATTATCCTGCTAACATATGCATATATGTAGGGGTGTCAAAATGGGTTATGACCCATTGGTTGACCCAACCCAAATTGACTCATTAACCCAAATGAATTGTTTTTTCTATCCAATGGGTTAATTAGTTAACATGTTATTGGGTTAATTGGTTAACATGTTATTGGATTAATAGGTTAAATATATATATTGGGTTGGGTCAACCCTGACCCATTAACAGTAAAAATCGACCATTTAGTCAGATTAAACACTGTATTCACTATCTTCATCAATAAATTTCGTTTTGACCAAAAGACTATTAATTTGATCGGCTAATCTTTGATTAATTGTAATAAATTTAAAAATATTCATTAGTATTAATAATAATATACACATTTTGATCAAAAATATACACACAAATTCACCGACGGTTTCCTCTTCCTCACACTCTACGACGCCTTCTCTCTCTCACACTGAATCACCTTTCTTCGATCCTCCTTGAGAAGAAACCCCAAAATTGATATACAAAGAGTTACTGACTTAAAATTGATGTTGAGTTGATGGGTCAACTATTAGCCCATTTGACCCATGTAATTTAATGGGTCATGGGTCAACTCATTTAATAAATGGTTTGGGTTGACCCATGACCCATTAACAATCAACCCATTTGGGTTATAGGTTGGGTTGACCCATTTAACTCATTTTGACCCCCTACATATATGTATCTATGTGCATGAAATAGTCTTGCATTCCTCCTATGTCTTGCCTTCTATATCAAGCAAACAATTGTTTATCTAACTATGGAAGTCTCCCTTGTTTTTACTTAAGAATTTATTTTTGTATTTCATAAATTGGTCTTAGAAAATGTTGATATTGGCTTGGAAACGAAACTTAAATGTTGATATGATTTTGATGTTAGCTTTATCTCCCATACTATACTCTTTCATGGCTGACTCAAACTCATCTATTGTGATAAACATGTGTAAAGCATATCGATCTTAGTTTCTAAGAATATTTGTAGCTTCTAATTTTGTTTTGTTCGCGACTTGCCTGAGGTTGCCTTTGTTAAAGTATTGGAAAGCTTTGAATAAATTCCCATCCTGATCCAATCTTTATTTATGCATCATGGCTGAGATAAACTCGATGTAGTAGATTGTTCCATTACCATCTACATGAGCATGAAAACGTATAATACATAAAGACATTTTCTGAGATTGTCTTTTTAGAGAAGAATATGAAATGACGATGAAGATTAACGTGACTTTGTTTTCGTTGTCATGAATGGACACCTTGAATCAGTACGAATCAGAAGTTTGAAATTTAAGACAATGTGTACATGATTTTAGAAATATGAGTTTGCGATGACGTACTTGACAAATCCAATAGCATTTTGGTTGTTGCATTTGGGGCAGAACATGAGAACAATGACGTGAATTCAAAGTCGACCGTGTCAGATTCAAAACCAAAGAGTAAACTTTTTGGATTAGAAACTTAAAATAATGTCTGTCTTACATTGTTTTTTTTCTTACATTTTCTCGTTGGATGAAAGATATATTACAAAGTTGTAAACTTTTGTTAAATTCTTCATGCATTTCAGAATGAATGATAAGTCTTCCTGCAGTCATCCACAGTTAACAAAATATTTAGAAGAGCTTTAAGGTAATTCTTTTTCTTTGCACCTGTACACCATGAAATCTCAAAATCAAAGATGATTTTCATACCTTGGTAAACAAAGGCTAATATATTTTTTTCTATTTAGCTCCAACAACTGTCCTCTCCTCGAAAACATGTGTTTTAAATTTATTTTGTTGGTTCTGCAATGCAAATCAAGAAAGAAATAAGATAATATTTACTCCACCAGATATGACAAATTAAAAGATTATATCCATATTCATATAGCTGGAAGATTGACTCGCCTCCCTTAGAACCTCGACACGCAGGACTCAAGTTCTCAAGGACATTTGAGTGTTGTCCAACCAAAACCTGCAACTTGTTATGGAAAAATCAACCAATCAGCAAGCATGATTGAGAACACCAAATTAAAAGTTGGATGCGACAAATGTGTCACTGCATCTTCCTTAATGTATATAACTTTCTTGATTCTAATTAAAAAAACATAATATTGTTCAACCTGTTATGAATCCTTTGTGGATTGCCATAACCCATATAGGCGATGTCCGATGTGCTGGTCGATGGGCCATGTGGTCGGCCCGACCAATACCGGCCCAAGTGTAAACCTAGGCCATAGAGGTTTAGTAATCCTATTTGAAACAAGATTAGGGTTAGCCGAAAATTAAGTAAACCTATTGCATGTTGGTTTTGGAGATTTTCCTTTTTCTGCGTTTTGGATAATTTCCATTCTTGTGTCGGTTTAACCTACTTGTAATTCATATATAAAGGAACCCCCTTTGTGCTTAATGATACACGATTTTAATCTCTCTCTTTCTCTTAGTTTACAACACGTTATCAATACGATTGATTCTAACCCTAAGCTAAGAAACCATCGATAGAACCATAAGTCTCCTTCATCTCTTTCTCGATCAAAACCTTAGACGGCTACATCTTTCCTTTTTACTCAATCCGAAAAGAAGAAAAGGAAAAAGAGTTCATCCACGAAGAACAAGCAATCCAATCAATCCATCCATCCGATCCAAAGCAACCCGTGGTTCAATCCATCCGAGAATCAAGTTTATCCGATCAACTCCTCTCTTTGGTGGTCCGATTCAATCCGATATACACAAGGTAAACTTGATAAACCCTAAGTTCCTAAAACCCCATGAATCGAATGAACTTTGATTAAAGAACTAAGACCTAAAACTGATTTGGACCTAGAAAGATATTGCTAAGTTCATGGATATATAGATTGCTTGAACCATGGTTTGATTGCTATAAACCCTAAATCGAATATGACTAATGTGCAAATCAAACCCTACAAGACTTTGCTTGATTAAATTGATTGATTTATGATTAGAGGTTGTTTGATTATTGATTTGGCCGATTTAGATTGCTATATAGGTTGATTCAAACCTAAACCTAATTGATTAGATCATAAACCCTACATCGCCAAATCGATTGAAACCCTAGTTTTCATACTTGATTCAAATTGGATTAGGTTGATTGATAAATATTTGTCCTAGGTTGATAGATTGATTGATAATTCATACATTAGGTTGATAGATTATGTTTTGGCCGATTTAAAATTGTATCTAGACCAAAACCCTAATCGATTTCTAAAACCCTAAAAGAATATTCTAGATTCTTATTTTGATTCCTTTTTATACTTAAGTTTCTTAAACCAATTGTTAGGTTGCTAGATTTACTGTTTTCAATAAGTGTACGAACCTAGACAATTGCTAGGTTGATTAGGGACTTGTCCCTAATGCTAAACCCTAACCCTAGAACCGAATAGGCCAAACCCTAATTTCACAAACCCTAAACCTAACTGAACTTGTTTGTGAGTTAGGTTGATAGATTGTTTTTTTAAAGTTAGTTTGGTCGATCCAAAGTTAGTCTGGCCAGGTCTAAACCGAACCTAGGCCGCATGACCCAATCCGACCATATAGCTTTAGGATTCGACCATATTGATGCATTACATAAACCAATTGTTTGTTTGAGTTGTAGAATGCATGAACATATAGATCACAATTCTTTAGGATTGTTGCATAATTCATGGCCGTGTGGCCTTACTTGTTTAAACTTGGTTGAACCGTTCGAATGCTTGGTCGATAGACTTGATTGCTATATGATCGAATTGATTGAAACCTAAATTGATTGATATCTGATTTCAGATGTCGAAACTCAACAATCTAGACTATGCAGCCTTGAATCTCTCTAGAGATAATTACCTACAATGGGCGCTTGATACTAAGATCATCCTAAAGTCTAAAGGACTTGGAGAATGCATTGTTGAGAACAATGAATCTAGTGAAAAGGATTGATACAGGGCAATACTCATTATTCACCATCACCTTGCTGAGAGTCTCAAAGATTAGTACTTAACTATTGAGAATCCTCTAGATCTCTGGAATGAATTAAGAATGAGATATGATCACCAGAGAACGGTGCTATTGCCTAAGGCATTATTTGATTGGATGAATCTAAGGATCCAAGACTATAAGTCTGTGGACGAATATAACTTAGCCTTGTTCAAAATTGTTTCTATTTTGAAACTATGTGGCGAGGTCATTACAGACAATGACATGTTGGAAAAGACCTTCTCAACATTCCATACTAGTAATGTGTTGCTACAACAGTGGTATAGAGAGAAGAGTTTTAAGACCTATGCTGATTTGATCTCATGCCTACTTTTGGCCGAGACCAATAATGAACTGCTGATGAGGAACATTGAAATGAGACCTCCTGGATCAACCCCATTACCAGAAGCCAACAAGGCCATGAATGAAAGAAACCAAGGAAAGTAACCATGTCCAGAACAGATCACACGGTCACAACTGTGGTGGTTGGAATGGTCGTGGTCGAAGGCACAGTAACTCATACGGTCAAGACAATTACTTGAACCGTGGCTGAGGGAACCACAATAACCATGGTCGTGGTCCCGGATTCGGTCATGGTCGAGGCAAAGGTGGCCGTGGTACACCATTTAAACCACCACACTCGACCAAGTCTGTTTGCCATAGATGTGGTATGGGAAATCATTGGGCAAAGAATTGTAGGACTCTCATGCACCTTCTTGACCTACACCAAGATAGTATCAAAGGGAAGAATCCTGAAGCCCATTTGGTTCAAGATGATAATAGTGATTTCGATCATGATCAAGATGATCTCTTGGAATATGAAACTTCAGTTTGTCTTAAAGAGTCTAGTTGATTTCGGCATCAAACCTTGTTTTGTTTTAAGTATTTGTTTCATGTTTGCTTTGATATTATGTTTCCTTTATATGCTACTTGATTGTTTTGCTTTTAAATTTATAATAAGATGAATGGTTTTCATTTGATAGAATGAAAGATGATACGAGCATACTGATTGTGGACAGTGGGTCAAGCCATACCATTCTAAAAGACAAAAGATATTTCATAGACTTGACCTTAAAGAATGCCAATATAAGTACCATTGTGGGTATAGCCATCCTTATTGAAGGCCACGGCCAAGCTAGTTTTTTATTTCCTAATGGCACACACTTAGAGATAGAAAATGCTCTATACTCGCCCACCTCTAAAAGGAGTTTGTTAAGTTTCAAAGATATAAGGTGAATGGATACCATATTGAAATAATGGGCAAAGGGAACAAAGAGTTCTTTCAGATAGTCGACCACGGCCAAGGCCATAAGAAGGTGGTCGAAACTATACCCGCATTCTCTACTGGTTTATACTATGCTACAACCAGTATGATTGAGGCTAATGCCACAGTGAACAAAAGGTTCACTGATGATTTTACTTTATGGCACGACAGACTTGGCCATCCTGGTTTAAACTTGATGTGAAAACTCATAATGAATACTCAAGGGCACATCTTGAAAGAAAGACGAGTTATCCCAAAGAATCTCACATGTGTAGCATGTACAACTAAGGAAACTATAAACTTTCTGGAAAGAATCCAAGGAGATATATGTGGACCAATACTGTGAGAATATGAGATTTAGAGAG